>PVIU01002342.1:0-175671 GCA_004026605.1 Ondatra zibethicus | reverse complement strand
CTGATGTTCAGCCATGGGTCCTGGCCGCGTGCACACTGGGCATTGTTCTCATGACTTGATTCTTTTAGCGTAAATGAGCCTGCCCCATCAGCAGAAAAAGTTGCAATTGATGTGCCGAGCTGTACTTCACTCCCCAGCCTCACACCCCATGACCTCCTCTTTCTAGCTTGTTCTCTCCTCCCATGCCTAGTAAAGTAGACACTTTTTTCTGCCTTTTCTGTTGTTTCTGACAATAAGTACTATTCTGGATCTCACTCTGGGCTGTTGTGCCGGAAGTCACATTCACAGCGCGGTGTGGGATGTTAGCAGTCAGCTGCTGCGAGGTCGTGATAATGCTGTCCCGAGGCCATGGCCCTGCCTAGTGCTACTCAGTCAGTTCCCAAGCGCTGCTTCCCTGGCCTGATCCAAAGCTGCTCCTGTACACTCATGTCTTTCTGTCTCTTCACTTTCTCCCAGTCAACAGGTTTCTTTCTCTCTTGTAACAGTAAATGTGGCAATAAGTGTCTTATTCTAGTTATTGGTGTGTCGTCTGTCCAATTTACAGAGTTTCTGTAGCTGTCGGAATTCAAATGAAGGAAAAGCTAGAACCAGTGGTGGTGCACACCGTAAGGAAGACTGCAAGTTCAAGGCTAACCCGACTTATGGGGGAGACCTTATCTCCAATATGATATGATGACATGATATGATAGTTAATACAATATAATATCCAGCAGTGAGCTTGTTAGCCAGTTCCATAAATGCCCAGCTCATTTAATCTTCAGGATGGTTATGCGGAAGGCAATGCTTTAGCCCTGTTTAAGGTAGAGATGCTCGATGTATGTCGATAAGGAACCTTCTGTGAAGTTCTGTTGCTGACTGTAATAGATCTCTGCCCTAAAGATTTGGATTAGTCTATCTGCAGAGACCCTGCTGTCTGCCGTAGTTCACCAAGGCCAACGAGGGCTAACCTCAAGCTCATGGTGGTCCTGTCTCGGTGTCCCAAGTGCTAGGATTACAGAAATATACCATCATTTTTTAAATTAATTAATTTAATATATGTTTTTATTTGCTTATGTGTGTCTCTTGTGGGTTCACATGTACCACAGTGCACTTGTTGAGGTCCCACAACAACCTTCAGGTGCTGCCCCTTGCCCTTCTGTCTTGCTACTGCATAAACCAGGCTCTCGCTGTGCTGCCATTTTCTGGGAATGGTCCTGTCTCTGCATTCTGCCTCCCTGTTGGGACATGCCGGAATGCAGATACGCACTGTTGCCTCCCCACTGGGACACACTGGGATGCCTTCTGTTGGGACTTGCTGGGATACAGATGTGTGTACCACTGAGTCCAGCTTTTGTGTGGCTTCTGGGGGTCATCAGTCTTGTGTAGCCTAACTGAGCCATTTCTCTAGCCCCATTATTTTCTTAAATAATTCATTTAAAAAGATAGATCCAAGAAAATTACAGAGTTTGTAATTCATCCATGTCTTAAGCAGTCTTTAATTTGTTTGTTCTAAATTTAAATTAAAATATTTTGCTTCTAATCTGTTTGTTGAAGAAACTGGCCATTTGTCCTCATGTTTCCTACAATATGGATTTTTTTAAAGAGCTTGGTTGGCTCAATTTCACTCTAGTTTCTATAGTGAGTTAGCTTACAACTTACCCTTTCATCTGATGGCCATTGCAAAAGGTTCCAAATTGCTCAGTCACTATAAATAGAATTCACTGGCCCATATAATTTGGTCTCTCCCTGAGGTCATTTCTGAGGAGTCTTCTAGAGTGTTCCAGGTGTCACAGCATGGCATTATCTATAGCCAGCCATTTCCATATCAACACATTGTGCCTTGAAAGGATTTTGTAGCTATCTGGCAAGGCAGTTTCCCTGTTCCCTAGTGCTGGGGGTGGAGGGTGGGGTGGAGGCCTCTAGCTTTCTTCTTTAGGGACTGTGTGTTGCTTTAAGGATTCCCAGAGCTCAGTGGTTGGGATGTCATCTAACAGTGTTGATCTGTTATGTGAAAGCACTGAGGACCTGGAGGGTAGTGAGGGGAGAGTGAGTTTGCTTTGGAATCATACTCTACAGGTGCCTGTTGTGGTCCTAGAGACTCAGCAGCTCTCAGGACTGAGTGTCATGATGCTAATACAGAAGATTCTGAACCCACAGATTTTAGTACTCCAGGTTCTTGCTGCCAGTGTCTGGAGTCAGTAATTCTAGTATCGATCACTGTGGGCATGAAGACTTACAGATTCCTTTCCTTTCTTCCTTTATTTTGGGGGCTTTTTGCATTTGCCTGTCCATCACCTGATGCTTCTGTAGATTAGCAAACCAGTGTTCAAGTAACACACATGAATGCTGTTGAAGTTTGCTGTGTTTGATCTGTCATTGATGCAAAGGTTCTAAGAAGAAAATATATCAGTGTTGATGTGGGATGCCCCTCTGTATGCCGTGAATATGTTTTATTACCATTGGTTAATAAAGAAGCCGATTTGGCCAATAGCCAAGCAGAATAGGGTCAGGTGGGAAATCCAAGCAAAGATATAGGGGAAAAGGGGGCAGAGTCTGGGAGATGTCAGCAGCTGCTGAAGGAGTAAGATGCCAAAGCATTACTGGTGAGCTATGGGGCACGTAGTGATACACAGATTAATAGAAATGGGATGATTTAAATGGCAAGATCTTGTTAATAACAAGCCTGAGCTGGCAGGCTGAACAGTTTGTGATTAATATGAAGCCTCAGCATGGTTATTCAGGAGCTGCAGTTATACAGTGTCAGTATTTTAGATAATGTCACATTTAGTCTTAAAAGCAAATAGTTAATAAACCAAGACACAGAGAAGGACTTTCAGTGAACTGATTAGAGCCCTAAGGAGACTGGTCATATTAGTAATAGGTTTGCTTTTATTAAAGCATCAGTTAACAGTAAATCACTGAAAAGCTTCCAAGTGAATTCAACCAATATGCTCAAGTTTATTCTTATATTCCATAAAGGAAATTCAAACTGGGTCAGTTGTCTCTTATTATGACTTGAAATGCTTAAAATTAAAATTAGCTATTTGCAAGGTGTTAATCAGGGCGATCTGCAGCCCTGCGGCCTCACTGTTGTCTCCCTTTGCAATGATGAGAGAAAAATAAGAAGCGCTTCAGGTCGGCATGGTGGCACATGCTTGTAATCATAAGACTTGGGAGACTGAGGCAGGAGGATTGCCACAAAGTTTGAGGCCAGCTTGGGCTACACAGTTGGTTTCTGGCTAGCATGAAGTACACTGTAAAAGCTTTTCTCAAAAAAAAAAAACCTAAACTAAAAATTTTTAAAAAGTATTCATTATCTATGCCTAACCAAGGAGCAACAGTGCATACAAAAGATGGTGACAGAGGTGAAAGACACCTACGGTTGCAAGCTGGTGGTGTGACTATAATGCTGAATTACAGTCTTTTTTTTTTTTTTTTGAGACAGGGTTTCTCTGTAGCTTTGGCTGTTTTGGCTGTCCTGGGACTCGCTCTGTAGACCGGGGTGACCTCGAACTCACAGACATCCGCCTGCCTCTGCCTCCCTGAGTGCTGGGATTAAAGGCGTGCGCCACCCCGCCCGACCTAGCGTTGCATTCTTGCTGTGCAATGAAGACTCTCAGTTATCTGCCTGCGTCATTTTCACTTGGGCAGAGGGCCAAGCAGGTGCACAGGTACATGGGGCCTTGCAGAGTGCTGGCATGGCATTTGGTTTGCCTGGACACTGGGGTGCATGATTAGGAGGAGGATGGCAGGAAATGAGGCCAAACCTGTGGTGGGGACTAGGTCTTAACAAGGTGTGTCTGCCCAGTGGGGGAGTTTCACTGCAAGCAGCTGTGAAAGAACCCAGGCATAGAGAAGTGTGAGGGCTTGCGTTTTCCTAGCCACAGTGTGAGAAACAAGGCAGAGGGAAATGAGATTTGGAGGCAGCGTGCAGGATCCTGAGAAAAGACAGGTGGAGGCCGATGGCTATGTTTAATGATTTAACGCAGAGCCAATGTCCTTTCCTAGAAGTGCAGGGCATTTCTTATGTAAGTAAACAAATTAATTTCATATCCTCCTTTTATCCCCAGAAGGCATTTGGCAAAGGCTTTCTTGGACCCACGCATAGGGATCTCCTTTGTGACTGCCAAACCCTGTGGCTGTTATGAACACACAGCTCGCGTACTGCCTGGTAGAAAGGGATGTCCTCTGCTCTTTCCCCGTGATCAGTAACCACAGAGTCACATTTCTCCCGCTTCTCAAGAACACAATTGCAGCTTAGAGAAGTTAGCTCCACCCAGAAACGCTGCCTCGACTGTATTATTTGTGCTGCAATTAGTCTGGGTGATGATGGTCCTCCTCCCCTGTACCTCCCCCTCCCCCATGACTGGCATCATCACTGCAAGTACCTCCAGCCCCTACTCTTCCCCCCTCCCCCGACCCATGACCAGCGTCACCACAGCCAGCATTTTCTGAGTGCCTGCCTTTTGGTAGGAGGTGTTCCAGATGTTTAGTGACATTTCAGATTTAATCCTTGTTGTACGCTGTGAAGTAGAGGACTATTTATTTATAGATGAAGAACCTAACATTCCGAGGAATTGCCTATTGACTTTCCCGAGGTCACAGAGCTGGACAATTGAAGCTAGTTAGAGTCAGAAATTGAAGCTAGGGCTCGGGGTGTGGCTCATGTAGTTGTGAGTTTGCCTAGCACGCGTGCAGCCCTGGTTTGTATCGCATCACATGTACCAGATGCTGTGGCCAATCATGAGATTGGCATTATTGGCAGGTACATGCCAATAATCTCAACACTTAGGAGGTGGAGGCAGGCCATCTGTAGCTACATAGCGAGTTTAAGGCCAGCCTGGGATACAAAAGACTTGTCTAAAACACACACACACACACACACACACACACACACACACACACGAAAAAGGAGGAGGAAATTGAAACTAATGATGTCTCACTTAAGTGTCAGATCCTGTTATTTATATATTTATTAATTCAATCTAATAGTAAATATGCTTTCCCATTTTAAATTTGCTCATTATTTTCTGGGTGGAGTGTGTGCATAGAATGTATAAGGCCCTGGGATCAGTATTCATCAGCGCACACACACACACAAACTGTTCTTTTAAGAATACTTATTTACAGGTAAGTGTGTGTGTGTGTGTTGCTATAGCACGTGTGTGGAGGTCAGAAGGAAACTTGCAGGAGTTCGTTCTCTCCCACCACGTGGGCTTCAGGGATTGAACTCAGGTCACCAGTTGAGTGCCTTTACCTGCTGCGATATCTCACTGGCCCAACAAATTGTTCTTTGATGTTTTCCACCTGGTGAGTGTGCAAGTAACACTGCGCTACCCTTGTTTCCATCCTAGAGCAGGTAGAAGTTGCAAGAATAAAATGCTTATTAAAATATGAAGTTTGGGAGAGGCTTCAGGGGTAGGACTGATTAAGCTGTTAACATATCTGCCATTTTCCAAAGGAGAGCATTCATGTAAGCCTTTGCTGTTTTGAGTAAAGTATTGAGATTTCTGAAATAGAAGAGACACTAGCTCTTTTAAATTCAAATAATCATCTATCTTAAAACATCCCAGTTTGTATATGAGTTGGTGACTTTCAGTGTGTTCCCAGCCCTGTCATCACTAATTCCAGAACATTTTCATTCCCCCAAAGGAACCTAACACTTATTAGCTCATTCCCCCATTCCTTTTCCTTAGGATCTCTAATTTTATTTTAAAGACTTGTCTTATTTTCTTTATTTTTACTTTATATGGATTCAGTACCCAAGAAGGCCAGAAGAGGACATATATGAATCATTTAAGTGTCACTACAACGGCGAGCCCCATTCTAGTAAGCTGTCATACATGTGGAAAAGTTAGGATACAGGAAAGTTGAGCGGTCTGTTTTAAATCCTGAAAGTCTAGCGAGGGATGGAGCCGGGATGCACATCCAGCTGGCCTGGCCCTGCAGTCTGTGCCTAATGGTTCCACGCGCCTTAAACTGAGAGTTTCTGCTTGAAAAGGGCACGGCGGCCTTGGAAACACTGCGCTGAGAGAATGACACCAAGGCCTCATGAGTTCAGTAGAATCCGAAACGTCCAGAAGGGAGAGATCTGTGCAGAAAGTAGAATAGTGTTTGCCAGGGGCCAGAACGAGAGGAGAAAGGGCCTGCAGAGGGGGAGGAAGGGAAAGGAGTTCCTGGCTCACTTTCTGAGGCTAGGCAGGCTCTCACTTGTTCAGGAGTCTGACCAGGTCTTTTAAGAGAGAAGAGGCAGATAGACTGGGCAGGCAGCTCAGTGGTAGTGCTGGTCTCTCATGCTCATCCCGTATTGTGTGAGAGAGGGGGAGAGTTGGGTTATCGATACCTTATAGTTATATAGTTATAGTTGGGAGCATAGTACAGAAATCTCTAACTAAATAGTTGCAACTCAGAACTTTAAAAAGGGCTAGCATCCAACCCAAGAATGCAAAAGTTTAATGTTTGAAATGTCACTGCCGCGTCACCAGGGTAAAGGAGGGTAAGCGCTCACCTCAGTGGACGCAGGAAAGCATCGCTAAGCTTCAGCTATTTATTAATTTTTATCTTTCAAAGTTTTCTTGAAAGATTTATTTGTTGCCTTTGTGTGTGAGATTGCATGCATGCCTGTGCCTTTGGAGGTCACAGGGTGATGGACCCCCTGGGACTGAGTTAAGAACTGTTGTGAGCTGCCATGTGGGTGCTGGGACCTGAGCCCTGGTCCTCTGCAAGAGCAGCTGGTGCTGGTAACCTCTGAGCCATCTCTCCAGTCTTACTTATTGTTGTAAAAGCAAAGCAAAATGGTGTGGAGAACTATACAGAACAAAGAAATGACCTCTGACCCCCGTGTCTGAGCAAGAATCATAGTGCTAGCTGACCCAAAATAGAGCTCTGGAGTCTCTAGGTCAGTGGTTCTCAACCTGGGGGTCGAATGACCCTTCCACAGGGGTCACCTAAGACCATCAGAAAGTATAGACATTTACATTATGATTCATAAGAGTAGCAAAACTCAGCTAGGAAGTAGCAACGAAAATAATTTTATGGTTGGGGTCACCACAACATGAGGAACTATACTAAAGGGCTCAGCATCAGGAAGGCTGAGAAACACTGCTCTAGGACACAGTTAATTCATTGCCCAGTGATTATATGTTTTTGCTATTTGTAAGTCAATTAGCTTTACAGCCTATGTCAACTGCCAGACATTACCATTAGTATCTGTACCATAATTAAAGCCCAGGTTTTGCTCTCTGTCATGGCAATCTGTGATTTAAATCTTTCCCTATTTCTAACTTGATCTTATCCCAACTGCTAGTAAAATAATGTGGTAGCTGGAAAGATGGCTCAACAATTAAGAGCACTGCCCTTCCCTCCCAGATGCTCTGGGTTAGACTACCAGCACCAGCCTGGTGACTCACAACAGTTTGTAATTCCAGTCCCAAGGGATCTGACGCCCTCTTCTGGCCTCTGCGGGCACTGCATGCATGTCATGCACAGACAATAAGCAGGCCAGATGCCTAAACACGTGAAATAAAAATAAAGGTTTAAAAAATATTTTTAAAAATGAATCCCCAGATTCATCGACTTCTTACATGTCATGGCTCACTTTCACATTTCCATGTGTGTGAGGTAACCTTGGCTGCTTCCACTTTGAATCGCCTCATCTCCTAGAAGGGTTAGATTTGTCTTCCTTTTCCTTTTTTTTTCTTTTCTTTTTCTTTTGGTGGGGAATGGGTGGGTTGACACAGAGTCTCACTATGTAGCCTTAGCTGCTCTGGAATTCACTAAGTAGACCAGGCTGTCTTTGAACTCACAAAGCACATGCCACCATGCCTGCCCCGTCTTTGCTGTTTTGCAGTCTGGGGCTGACTTTGCTGCTCATCCTCCAGGCCCTGTTATTGTGTGCATGCCAGACTTCACATGCAATGTTGTCATTAGCTGCCATCCTGCATGCTGTCTGACCTTGCAGGTCTCTATCAGAGGATTATATTACTCCCTTTCCTACGAAAATTTAGCTTAGCTTAAAGTAATTACAACCATTTCTCCTTCCTTACGCTTATGGGGAGCGGTACCCCTTACCAAATCAGATTGAAAATCGTTAACTCCTGGTGTGTTTTACTCAGTTATTACTAATAACCAAAACTTAAATCAAAATTGTAAAGAGTAAGTGAGAGCTGAGATTGAAATTACAAACTCTGCTCTTTCACTTTTCCACGTGCTTTCCCCATGAGGTGTGGTCCTTTGTGTTTGGGGGAAGGGAGGGCCTGGCTATCTGTGTTAGGACATTAAGTCCTTTTCAACCATCTAAGTCACTTGCTGGGCATGTTGCATCTTGGTGTATTCTCTTGTGCACCTTGAAAAGGAACTCTGTCTAGTGTGGTGACTCTAGCTTCTCTAAGAGGCCATGATCATTTTTGTTGTTTGTAAAGCTACAAGCCTGTTTTCCATGGTGCTTGGATATTGACACTCTGTAAAATGACCCAGATTCCCCACCCTGGGAATAGTTGCTGATATTTTTAACTCCAGCCAGCCAGTTTTCTCCACGTTCTTTCTCTCTGAATCTTCAGTTTTCTTAATCCCTTTCTTGATTATTTCTTCCAAAACATCAAGAATACTTTGCAGGCTAAAATGGGCTGGAGGATAAAGGAATTCCTGTGTCTTTATAAATCTTATTTGGCTGAAAGGCTAGCTCCTACTTGAACCAATAGATAAGAAAAGAAACACAATGCCTGCGTCCCAGATCCTTGCTTGGAGCCGAGTGGGCAGATATTCTCTGGCCCCTCCTGAAAGCGCCTCTGGGCTGCCTGGAAACTTGTTCACTGTGCTGTTATCTGCAGCCACACCCACGAGTTTCACTTTAAACTTTCACCCAATCTCGACTTGTGCAACCACTATCCCATAGATTCTGTGACATCTGCACCGCGGTGGGGCTCTTGATCTTAAGGTGTCATTAAGCTGCCCAGCTCAGACACGTCCCATTTATCTAGTGATGAGTCAGCGGGTTTTAGATTTTCACTCATAAATGAGATTCACACATGATTTAAGAAATGTCAGTCTGAGAGCATACTTTAAGGAGCTCCTAGGTTAAATCTTTTGAAAAAAAAATTCCCCCATAAATGCCTTAAAATGTTGTAAATCTCAAAACATAAGTTGTGGGGCCTGCTTCTGTTAACATGGTTTTGTTCAAAAAGAGAAAACTGTTGTAAAGGTGTATGGGCAATTTCTTTTTTAAAAAAAGAGATTAAACTGAGAAAGAGAGGGAACGTTAGCTCACTGGGTAGGGGTGGAAGCCTTAGTTCCAACTCCTGCCGGGACAGTTTACAGGAGGGTCTTGGTGTCTTCCTGCATGGCGTTTGCTACAACTCTGAGGACTAAAGGGCTTTCCCATGATTGACTCAGCCACAGACCCCAGGCTGAGAAGGCTGCCTTCCTTGTCGGGACAAGTTTGAGATGTGACGACCGTTGCAGGGGAAAGGTTAAGACAGGCTGTTGCTGCAGACTCCTTTATTTTTCTACCTTAGTTTCTGAAATCATCCCCTCCAAGCCAGAGTGTGGTTCCTTGGTTTCAAGGGTCCATAGGCCCCAGAACCAGAGTTCACTAGAGATGGGGGAGGAGGTGGTGCTGAGGAAAAGACCTATGACACTCCCTCTCGCATCCGGAGGGGTCCCCACAGTTTGTAGCATTTACTTCCTGTTCATCCTCTGGTACTTTCGTTGAAGAATCGCCTGGCAGCAACTGCTGACCTCCCGTCCAAAGTCAACTGCCCGCAGCACAGAGCGTGGGGGAAATGCTGTGTCCTGGCTTCTCTCATTTCCTTCCTTCCTGAAGCTGCTCCAGACTTCATGTTCTGACACCTCCGGTCCTTCCCCATGGAGGAAAGCACAATTGTCTGTGTTATCAGAAAGATGCGCGCTGTTGCTTGTGACGGTGAACACTTCTCTCTGCAGGCCCTGACATCTTTAAAATGCATTCCCTGGAGGTCATATTTTCTGGAGAATTCAGTTATAAAACTAGGGAAATCTCAAGATCTTCATAAAGCATACCTAGGAAGGTAGGAGAAACAGCAGACTCTGCTGTCTTTCAGCCAGGGAGACCTCTTCAGAGAATTTGTTCTGGATGTAGATGGTGTCACCACATTTTCTGAGGGAATATACTTGCTAAGTTCTGAGGGAGAATAAGGGCGGGACTAGGCAGTAATTTTTTTTTTAAAGTTTTTGCTGTTGATGTATTTTTTAAAATTTTGTGTGTTTAGTGTTTTGCTGGCTTGTGTGTTCATGTGCCACGTGCATGTGTGCCACCTCTGGAAGCCAGAAGAGGACATTGGATCTCCTGGAACTGGAGTTATAGGCAGCTGTGAACCACCATGTGGGTGCTGGAACCAAACCTGTCCTTCTGCAAGAACAGCAAATGTTCTTAACTGCTGAGCCATCTCTCCAGCTCCCTAATATGGTTTTTAAACTTTCTAAATTGATGTCCTTGACGTCTCTCTCACTTACATTTAGCGGTAGGATTTCCTATACTCTCGGCTTCCTTTTTTTTTTTTTTTCCAATGCATAGAGCTCTAGGCTCTATCTTTTGGGTCTGTGTCACCTGGGCCCAGTGGAAGCAGAGAGCTTCCTGTAGGCCGAGTTTTTCATCAGGACCACTGGTCAGCTCTGTCCTGACAGCTGCTCCCAAATAACTACACAGAGACTTAATTATAAATACTCAACCGATAGCTTAGGCTTGTTACTAACTAGCTTTTACATCTTAAATTAAGCCATATTTTATCCCTGTTCTACCATGTGCTCGGTACCTTATCTCAGCACAGCATGTTCATCTCCCCCTTCATCTGCATCTCCTCGAGATTCCCAGGACACCACCCGTCTTCCTTGCAGCGTTCTCTCTGCCCCGAAAATCCTCCCTAGTCATTTAGCCAGTGAGCTCTTTATTAACCAGTGAGAGTCAGACATAGTTCCTGTGTACAAAAGGATTGTTCCATAATAGCTTACTCCATCTGAGAATTTAAGGAGTTCAGCTTAGAATGGACAAGTTTAGTGAAAATAACAAAGGATTATACTTTACACCAAGGCTAATAGGGGAGCCACCCTGCTCCAGGGCAGAGGGAGGGGATAGTCACTTGACTGGGCAGGAGTGCGGTTTGGAGAAGGCCTCATGGCTGTAGCCTTTGATGGGGCAACATCATCACCTCATCCCAGCAGGGAGGGAACCAGCTTCTGCCTTCAGATCCTTGCTAACCCAGTGGTTAAAGCCAGCAAGAATCCAGAGGCAAGCGCCTGCATTTGGAGCTAGAGGTTGTCTTGGGGCATAGAGTAGGCTCAAGGCCGGAACTGGGAGGACAGATGTTCTGTATCCACATGTGTACCAGGTTTAGACCTTTACCCAGAGGCCGTGCTAGAAATTACTCACTAAGCTGATTGATATCAGTATCTATTGGGGTAAAAGTTTACAGCTCATGATCTCAGATGTTTAACAGTTTGTTCAGGATTTTGGATATAGTGTTTATATGTTGTTTATTAAAAATATGTCTCCCAGGCTTTCTTCTACATTTAGTCATGTTTTATAATATGTTAGCCATGTTGATTTTTTATTGTGGTAAATGAATGTAACACAAACTTTACCATTTTGAACTCATGAAGTGTACAGTTTTGTGTCATTAGTTCTCTCACGTCCACCTCTGGAACTTGCTCGTTCTCCCAAACTAAACAGCTATGCCCACTTAACACTGGCTCCCTGGCCATCCCTTCCTCGCCTGGCCCTGGACCCTGCCGTTCTTCCTGTCTCTGCTCTGGCGATCTGAGTACTTCGTCTAAGTGGAATCCTGAGTGTGTCTGTCCCTGAGTCTGGCTTATTTCACTTAGTATAATGTCTTCAAGTTTCATCCATGCTGTGGTATGTGCTACTATTTTTTTCCTTTTTAAGAAGGTTGAATAATTGTATTTTGTTTTCCCTTCTTCTGATGGACACTTGGATTGCATGACATGTTGTAAAATCTTATTTGTGAATATTTTCATTATTTTTATAGCTTTAAGTTTCGTATGTCCAGGGCTGGAGAGATGGCTCAGTGGGTAAGAGCACTGGCTGCTCTTGCAGAGGACCCGGGTTCACTTCCCAGCACCCACATGGCAGCTCATAACC
The DNA here is from genome assembly GCA_004026605.1 of Ondatra zibethicus. Classification (NCBI taxonomy): domain Eukaryota; kingdom Metazoa; phylum Chordata; class Mammalia; order Rodentia; family Cricetidae; genus Ondatra; species Ondatra zibethicus. The sequence continues at coordinate 163,562 of PVIU01002342.1, read as the reverse complement.
ATTTGTAACTCCAGTCCTAGGGAATTCACTTTCTTCTGCACTCTGCAGCCACCAGGGATACACGTGGTGCATAGACACACATGCAAGCAAAACATCCACACATAGAAAATATAGGCTTGAAAATGCTTTACATGTGCAGTTTTCAAGATGATTACAAACTAAGACTGTGCAGTGGAAATATAGAAGATGGAGGCGGCCTTAAGTATGACATGGGCACCATTTGGAGGAAATAGGGATGGGAAGTATTTAAATATGTGGAAACATGTAACCCGCTATGATAAAAGAAATGGCATGCAAACATGAGAACGAGTCTAGGCACAAGAATCCAACCAAGGCCCCACACTGTTACTGAGCCACACCCCTGTCCCCATTTGGACTATTCAGATTGGATAGGACTACTTAGTACCTTGAGCAAGGTGGGACAAATTTTAAAAAAATTAAATGAAGGCAAACAAGGGTCCTGTTTTGTTTGTTTGTTTGTTCATTTCTGAGACAGGTCTCTTCTATGTAGCCCTGGCTGTACTAGAACTCATTATGTAGATCAGTCTGACCTCGAATTCACAGAGATCTGCCTGCTGCTGCCTGGGTGTTGGGTTTAGGGGTGTGTGCTACCACACTTGGTCCAAATTTACTTGTGTGTATGTGTGTGTGTGTGTTGCTTACATATTCACATGCATGCATGCATACATTCTCATAAGTGTCTGTAGAGGTCAGGAGGGCATGGTGGATCCCCTGGATCTGGAATTACGGGGGCTGTAAACCTTCTGCCAGGGGAGCTGGGAATCTAACTTTGGTCTGCTGTAAGAGCAGCAGTGGTCTCACTGTTGAGCCATTTCTCCAGCCCCCAGACAAGTTTAAAGACGTATAACTAAAGGAGCTTCTCGCCTGACTGCCGTGGTCATTAATGTGCCTGTATCTGTTCCCCTTCGAGTGGGGACTGTGATCCATAGCCTTTGAGCAGGTACTGTGGGCCATAGCCATCCTTGAATTCACGATGCCTGTGCTGTGCTGTATTTTGAATCACCAAGATTAGCATCCTTAGAACATGTTTGGGGAGGGTCAGCTGTGGGAGGGGCTAACTAAGCTTTTTGGGTTCCAGGACTAGCCCATTTCCCACACAGTTTGGATGTTCTTGGAATGACATTTGAGCAAAACTGAATTAGGAGGAACTGACCCATAATAAATGTTAAAATAGCCATAGGAGGCAGAGCTCAGTCAGTAAAGTGTTGTACAAGCAGGAGGACCCGAGTTTAGATCCTTAACAACCACATAGAAAACCAGGGCGCTGCCAGGGTGCTGCCAGGGTGCTGAAATGTACCTGTAACCCCAGCACTTGGGGAGAGGATGGGGCAGGCTTGCTGGTCAGCTGGTCTCGCCAAATCAGTGAGCTCCAGGTTCAGTGAGAAACCTTGTCGGAGGAGAAGTCAGCAAGATGGCTCCGTGGGTGAGGGTGTCCATCCTGATGACCTGAGTTTGATCCCCAGAACCCACATGATAAAAGAAGAGAACTGATTCCTGCAAGTTGTCCTCTGACCTCCAGTGTGCTCTGTGTCATGCATACACACATACCACACGTACCACACATACATGCATACATACATAATAAATAATATGTGAAAAAACACTAAAAAAAGAATACCTGACCTCAACCTCTTGTTTCCAGCACATGTACACATGCACATGTACATATGCGTTTGCACACATGCACACACACACTCTGACACGCACACGGATGAGCATATACACCTGGACACACAGACACACATGGACACACACACACATACACATGGACAGATGGACAGACGGACAGGCACACGGACATACACAATCACTGCAGACTTAAGACATACCCTCCCCCTAGACGGATAAGGTTATTTCCTTCTGAGGATAGTGCTTAGGTTATGGGAGAGCTTACTATTCTCTGCAGGGAAGCTGCTCTGGTTCGGGTTAGATGGCTTACTTCAACAGGGAGGAGTCTAAACGCTACTGCCAGCCCCGCCATGGTCAGAGGAGCTCTGTTGGACGAAATGTGTTGAAAGACTGTCCCATGGCTGGTTTGCCTGCTGGAGCCAAAGTTTTGTCTTGCTTGGGAATTGAATTTGATTGGCTCTATTTGGCTAGATAAATATTTATTGACTGTTTTAATAAATTATAGAAAATGAGGAGACTTTAAATTCTAAATAACTAATTAAAATGATATTTAGGAAAAATTAATCACTGACATTTTAGTGGGCAGAAAAGAATTATAATTTTGGCTGAGAGGAAAAAGTCCTTAATTTAAGAAAACAAACAAATTGATACACAAATGTCGAGCTGGGATGGTGGCATAGCCTGTAACTGGGTATGGTGGCATATGCCTGTAACTGGGTATGGTGGCATAGCTTGTAACTGGGAAGACCAAGGCAAACGGATTACCATGAGTTCAAGACCAGCCTAAGACCAGGATATTTATATTTGAAACACAGAGCACCTCTTCAGAGGAGGAAGCAGGTGTTCACCAATAGGAAGGGGTGGCATACGGTATCCTTTGGATGTCCCTGACAGCATGCTGTATGGGACAATAATTTCCCCAGCTTTCCTGCAGCCCATCTGTCCTGTAGTTTCTTCTGCAAACTTCCATCTGGAGTTGAAACAGCTTACAGAAGCCACTAATGATTAAGTTTTGAAGCATACCCTTGGGTTTCTAAAATGGCCCCAGCGTGGATGATGATAGGTGCTTCTCAGAGTGTGTACAGGACAGGGGCAACTCCAGACGAGTCCATCACCTACGTAAAGTGGGAGGCGTCGACCCCACCTTCTGGTCGCACACATGAATCATGGAGGCTGTGACTCTTGTACCCTTCTAGGGTGTGTGTTTCTTGGGATTACACACTCATTCCAGCAGAGTGGGAGGTCGGTTAGTAAAAGACTTTATTGAACCAGGTTCTCTGGGAGTGAGTCATTTTCCGGCAGTGTGACAAGGTGCCAGGAAGAACGCCTAACTCCGTCAGCTTGCAGGACTAAAGTGCAAGGAATCCCTGGGTCTGAGGCTGCGTCCTGACAGTTCAGTGAGTGAGCTGCACAATCAGTCAGACACTGAGAACTTTGAGAAAATGTATCAGAGAATTATGTCCATCTTGATCCAACCCTGAGGACTTATTTTAATAACGTAGATGGTTAAGAGATTTGTCAAATGTTATGCTTGGTTTTCTGTTTTGAAAAAATTCTTAGACACTACCCTTCTGTGGAAGTCTGACATCTGGTAACTTCAGATGCCTGGAAGACAGCCAGAAATGAGAAAGGGGTCTCAGAGCATGTGAGACCTGTAGGAGCCTCCTGTGCCAATGTGTGTCCTTTACCGCTGCAGGAGAATCAGCCTGCCATCTGGAGTTGGCTTACTTTTATTTTCTGGGAACTTTTAGCAATGTTGATGCTATGGGTTGTAAACAACGAACTAGAAAGTGGATTGAACTGGACATGGTGGCACCTTTAGTTCCAACATTTGGGAGGTAGAAGCAGGTGGATCTCTATACGTTCAAGGCTAGCCTTGTCTACATAGCAAGTTCCAGCCAGGGCTACACAGTAAAACTTTGCCTAAAAAAAAAAATTAAAATTAAAAAAGAGTGGAAAAACTGATTGGAGGGTGAGGTGGCTGAAAAGATAATTCACTGATTCAGAGCACTGGCTGCTCTTTTGGAGGACCCAGGTTCAGTTCCCAGCACCCACATGGCTGCTCACAACCATCTGTAACCCCAGTTCCAGGGGATCTGACATCCTCTTCCAGTAGGCACCAGACATACATATAGGCAAAACACCCATATGCATAAAATAAAAGTAGATAAATCTATTAAAAATGAAGCTGATGAAGGAGATGAGCTGAAACAGAGCAGGATGGCACCACAGGAGGAAGGCCTGGGGGCTTGTAACCATCGAGGACAGCGGCCATGGTTAAGTCAGCACAGCGCTGTATGGCTGCAGTAATGAAGTCTGAGTAAGCCATGTTCATTTGGTGCCTTCTTTGGGAGATGTCAGAAAGACACAAGAGGTGTCTTGTTTGCTTTTCAGACAAGATCTGACTGCATAGTCCAGGCTGGTCTAGGTGGCGAAGCTCTCCAGTCTCAGCCTTCTGAGTTCTGGGACTTATGGGCATGCACCATCACACTCTACCCCTGGGCTTCTTCTTAAACATGGTCGACATTAAACTAACCATGTTGAAATAGGAAGTATTGAAGTGTCTATCTGCTTGAAGACAGTACATTCTTTGGTGATCAGTGGCACAGATTTGAACTTGTAGTTAATTTTGGAAGTGACTTATAATAGACACTAATGTTCATTGAGAAGGTACTGTGCCTGTCATGTCCTTGGCACATTCATACAGCATACTGGGCGAGGCTTTGGTGACAGACAGTTTGGATTCCCACTCTGTCTCTGCCTTCCTGTGTGGCCTTAGAATTTATCACTTCTTTGAACCTGAGTCCTCATCTACCCAATGGGAACCGATGACAAATGTCATTGTGAGGACTCATTGATGTGGTACACGGTACAGTGTGTGGCATGAGGAAGCACTGTGTAGATGTTGGTCACTGATCGTTATCACTATAGTCATCCTCATGACGATTACTGTGAACGTATTAATATCTTCATCTCTCAGGTCATGGGAATGGAAGACCTGAGAGTGTCGGTGAGGTGTGCAGGCAATAAGCTAATGAGTAGTAAAGCTGGGGTTTGAATGCTGCCCTCTGTCACGGCAGAAGCCTGGTATTTTGCGTGCACACTATGCTATCTCTTCAAAGTATATTTATATAAATAATAGATTTGGTTTTTGGTTTGTTTGGTTTTTTGTCTGTTTGTTTAGCTTTTAAAACAGGTTCTCACTATGTAGCCCTGGCTTACTTAGAGTTCAATAGATAGAGGAGTCTGATATACAACTCACAGAGACCTGCTTGTCTCTCTGCCCCTTAAGTGCTGGAATTAAAGGTGTGCACCTCTAGGCACAGCTAGTTAGACAGTTTTAAAAAATGCTCAGTAGTAGAACGCTTGTGTGGCACACGTGAGGCCCTAGGTTCTGTGCAGAGCACCATGGAAGGGAAAGCGAAAGCCAGAAATCCTGTGGTGGACGGGGTGAGGAGTGCAGTGGCCGCTTCTCTTTTTACTGTGGCCCCAGTCATCTCATCACTGAAAAAAATCCCAGTGATGCAAGAATAAGCTACTCTGACCCAGCAGTACAAACCAAATGTGTAATGTTTAATTATCGAGCATGGTTAAAAAAAATCAATATGCTGAACTATTTATTAGATACTTCCTTCATTTCTTTCACACCAGTGAAAGTCATAAACCACAGTTATAGCTGTCTTATTATTTTCTTTCCATTAGGCATTTGGTTCTTTTTAAATATTTATATATACTTATTTACTCTGTGTGTGTGTGTGTGTGAACCATGTATATGTGGGTGCCCTCAGAGGCCAGAAGAGAATTTTGTTTGGATTCCATGAACTAGAATTATAGTCACCTGACATGGATGCCGGCAACCAAGCTCATGTCCCCTAGCAGAGCAGTAAGCACTCATAACTGCTGAGCTATCCCTCCAGCCCCTGCTTTTCTCTCCTGTCATAGGTCCTGGGAATCAGACTCTGTTTGCCGGGCTTGGAGACAACTACCTTTATCAGCTGAGCCACCTCACCAGCCTGTCTTGGTGCTTTTTGATGAGGCTAGTCATGTGAGATGGGAAAAGATCTCCACCTTCAGCAACACCAAATGAGTCTTTGGGGAGCCTGGAGCTGCCCCTGTGCAGCCCCTAGGAAGGCATTTGGAGAATGCTGGTCTGATCATGGCTGAGCATTTCCAAGTGAACACACACATACCTCTCGTGCCCTTATTTTCTATTGTGTAGACACATTCTTAGCTGTCCAGCCCCATGCACCAGGGCAATGGACCCATCATGCATTGCAGTGTAGTCCTGCAACAGTGCAGGTTGGAGCACAGGTGTCTTCAAACCAGAATCAAATGCTTGATCTGCTGGTACTAAATGTCCCCTAGAGACACCATCTCTGGCCCTTTCTCATTCTTTTCATGGACTTCCTTCTGTTTTTCCATGGGTTTTAAATCTTGGTGTATGAATCCTGTCCCTGCTGCACTGTGTCCTTGGACAAATTAGATTATCGAACCTTGTAGAGTGCCATCATCCTGGTCTTACGATTGTCGTGGGAAATAGATGACATGCTGTGTGTAATGTAAAGTCTCTGGGTTTTAAATACTGTATTTTGAAAGTACTGCATTGTCTAGAACTTAATCGTGGTAAAATGTCTGTAGCCTTACCTCCCTCTCGCGGTGCTCTAAAGCCTGCCTTCCCCATCTTGATTCTTTTATCTCTATAGTCTGAGTTTGTTGTTAGTGGTTTGTTGTTTGTTTCCAATTCTAGACTTACACTGAGATGAAGCTAATTAAAATATATGAGGAAATCATTATTTTTAAAGAAACAACTTTATATTTTATATATTTTCTATTGCATTTATATTATCTTCATAATTTGAGTTTTAGGTTGTTAAGAAACAGGTTTCTGGTGTGTCTGAAATATCTGTGTTTTCTCATGCTTTGGCCTTTCCAGGTTGTGCAGCATGAAGGCTGGCTCTGTGGTCCGAGCCATCTTTGACTTCTGCCCTAGCGTCTCAGAGGAACTGCCGCTCTTCGTGGGAGATGTCATTGAAGTGTTGGCCGTGGTGGATGAGTTTTGGCTTCTGGGAAAGAAGGAAGATGTTACCGGTAAGAGATACTCCTTCCACACAGGGTCCCTCACTTCTTTGCATATTAAAGGTAAAGCCAAATGGGAAGCCCAGGTGAGTAACTTCCCTTCTGCCATGTCTTCCTTCCATGCTCACCCATCGCTCTGGCCTGGGAGGAGAGTTTCTGCCATTGCTCCATCTCTCCGTATTGATTCCTTGTGGAGGCTGGATGGGTGGACACTTCTGCCCCAGCCTAGTTTTCTGCCTGTCTTTCTCTTTCCCTTCCCAATGCTCTGTCTTTCATGTCCAGTACTCTTATTCCCCTCCTCAAAATGTACATTATACCTCTCTCTTCGGAACCCTTGCTCCTTACCATCGCTCTTGGAAGCAGGCTTGCTGTGGGTGAGCGGGATGTAAGTGCACTCCACCTCATCCCTCTTTTAACAGCTCCTGTTCCATCTTCCATTCTTCTCCCGCGAGCCTGGTTTATTACTCAGTCCTTCTAGATCTGCATTGGGAACAATTAATTAAAGCCACCCTCTGTCTTGGATGCTCCTGCCTCCCACGTTTGTGCTTCTGGCTATCCTTCTTCTATTTCTGAGATTCATGTTGCCATGGTTTCTTCCATTAACTACCCTGGGGAATGGCAGACCTTTCATCACACACCACACAGTTAGACTCATTTAGTCCTTAATTTACACATGCTTGTGTGCATCTGGGTTGGAGTGTGTGGGGTAGTTCTGAGTAGGTGCTTTGAACGCTTACCAACTTTGGGGAATTTACAGATTGTTGTCTAGTAGAAGTGATGCTTCTGATCAGATAAGCCCAGTGAGGAGGTGTTAGCAAAGAGCATTGCTTGCTCAGTGTCCCTGACATGTGCGTGAACACAGTAGCACTGAGGAAACATCAGTAGGGCACCAAGTGGCTGTGGGGTCCAGAGAACAAAAGTAAGAAGTTGAGAAGGCCAGAAACTGTGGTGCTTTTGACATCATCAGAGCTGTGTCTTAGAAATGCTGCTGCTGTTATTTTAAGAATGGTGGGATGGGGGCCTGGAGATATGGCTGGGTGGTTAAAGAGCACTGTCTGCCCTTCCAGAGAACCTGGGTTCGATTCCCAGCATCTACATAGCAACTCACAACAATCTAACTCTAGTTTCAGAGGAGCCAATACCCTCTTCTGGCCTGCACATGGTGTATAGACAAACATGCAGACAAAACACACACACACACACACACATAAAATAAAGCAATAATTAAACAACAACAAGAAGAACGATAGGCTGGGCCCTGGTGGCACACACCTTTAATCTCAGCACTTGGGAAGCAGAGGCAGGCGAATCTCTGTGAGTTTGGAGCCAGCCTGGTCTACAGAGAGAGTTCCAGGAGATTTATTGTCATCCAGGAGGCAGGTGTTAATGGCTTATACCAAGGTGGTGGGTCTGGGGACACATGGGCAGATTTGGGAAACATCTCTTGTTCTCCTTCAGCTAGCAGGCCCTGTCTTCCTACACCACCTATAAAACTCTACCCATCTCAGACTGAACTGCTCTGCTTCATAAAAATCTTGTGTTCAAGCTAGGCAGTGGTGGCACACGCCTTTAATCCCAGCACTCAGGAGACAGAGACAGGCAGATCTCTGTGAGTTCGAGGCCAGCCTGGTCTAAGAGTGAGTTCCAGGACAGGCTCCAAAGCTACAGAGAAACCTTATCTCAAAAAACCAAACAAACAAAAACAAAAAAGCAAAAAAACAAAAACAAACAAACAAAACACCTGTGTTCCTCCCAGCCTCTTCTGAACCTCCATGGCTAGTGTGTAGCTGGTGTGACTTGGGCTTCAGGATTCCATTATCCTTTTTGTCTGAGTAGATTTTCAGATCTCTGAAGACCAAGACCACCCAACTCACATTTCCCTCTTCAGTGAACCTGCTAGAGTGCCAGTGGTTAATGCTTACTTAGGTATTGTATGTATGTTTGTGCATGCACACACACACACACACACACACACACACACACGTGTCCATGTGGAGAGCACAAGGCAGCTTGCAGGATTCATTTCTCTCCTTGTACCATAGGGACCTGGGAGTCTAGCTCAGGTTGTCAAGCATGGCAGCATGTGCCTTTACCCACTGAACCCTCTCGCTGGCCCAGTAAATGCTTTTAAATTGTCTTCTTTGTCTTCTGTACACATCTTGTTCTGTACTATGCACTTCTATAGTAAATTCTTTAATTATTAGCATTAGGTCAATTTTTAATTCAGAATTTGTAAATGAACTCAGAAAGAAATTGTCCTTGTACACAGACAGAGAGAGAAAATTTAATATTAAAAGAGCACTCAGTGTTTAACATATGTGCGTCTGTCTTTCAGGACAGTTTCCCAGCAGTTTTGTGGAGATTGTGACGATCCCCAGTCTGAAGGAGGGAGAGAGTCTGTTTGTTTGCACCTGCGAATTCACATCTCGGGAGCTGAACAGTCTTTCTCTCCATCGAGGTAAGAGCTCATCAGAGACCTGCAGAATCTTGAGCAGAGGGTCTTTAGAGATGTTTTCACTGGAGAGTCCTCTCTGAAGTCTGCAGCACTGATGGAATGCAGCTGAGGGCAAGGCCTTATGTTAGTAGTTATCATTTTCATGGAGTTTTCTCAGGTATTCTTTTATTGATTTAGATTATTTTTAATTTTTTTTGAGACAGGTTCTTACTATATATTACCTGACTGGCTTGGAACTTCATATATAGGTCAGGCTAGCCTCAAACTCACAGAGGTGATCCTCCTGCCTCTGTCTCCCCAGTGCTGTGGACACTTTAGACAGTGTTAATCTCTTCTCCAGAAACTCTACCTTATATGATTTTGCTGACAACATTGCTACTTACTAATATGCACTAGGGAAGCAGTAATTTTAATGTGACAACTGAGACAGACGCAAGACCGCCCCATTTCTGTGCCTCCATCGGGCAGTGTAAAAGTTCTTATGAGAACCAGTTTAAAAGGGACCAGTTTAAACAGATGGCGCTAGCACATCCCCAGGATGCTTCAAATATTTCTCACCATTGTACTCTAACAGGCACAGACTTCCAAAGATGGATAGGAAATCATTTCCACAGGTCCACCTGGTTAAGCCCACGCCCTTCTACATAAACACAGAGATGGACCAATAGTGCTGCAGGCTTGTGACCCACCCAGTTTTGTGATGTCCCAGTCAACATATCACAATAGAACTTACAAGTTGTGTTGTTTATATTGTAACTGTTCTTTTAGAATGATGCTGAAGACACAGGCTTAATTCTTACACACACACATGCACGCACACATGGTGGGGAACCAAGACCTAGAAAACTTCTGTAGCCCCAGTCAGTGAGAGGAAAAGAATATTGGATTTTTTTGTTGTTGTTGTTGTTGATGTTCATCCTTAAGACCTGTCTTGGGAGTTTCTTGCATGTTAGTCTTTGCCTTTCCCTCTGGTTTGTAGACTTCTTGTATTCAGGGTTGGGAAGACAGTACAAACTAGACTGGGAGCCTATAGCAGGATCTTTGTCCTCACAGCTGTCCCAAGGTGGTCTGGAGTCCAGGGCAGGCCTCCCCAGGTGGGAGGGGAGAAGGACAAGAGCCTGTTGGTGTCTCTGCAAGCCACACACAGGATGTGAGCAGCATGGCCACTTGTTTGCTTCAGTGTTGGAGGTTGAACCCCGGGCTGGGAGCACAGTAGACACAGAAGCAATCTACCACTGAGTCACACCTCCAGCTTTAGCACAGGTCTTTTCTTTCCTAATCCTGGAGCAAGCTGAAAACAACAGGGAGAAGGATGAATTGTGTGGAAATAAACAGTGTGTATTTAATAATATGAAGAATTTGAAGGAATAACTGCTAGAATTAGTTTTGCTTCAACATATGTTTTATGGTCAAGTCTTAGGATTCAATTTTTTTTAAAAAGCATACAATTTTCTGCTGAAGCCAGCACTGAGAAGATTCATCTGATGTTCTGGGATGGCTCTAAATTAAAATCTGTCTGAGGAAACCAGGGCCCCCTGAGAGATTCTCGGGAAGACCCAGGCACTGACCTTTTAGCCATGTGTCACCTGAAACAAGAGTGAGTGAGCCAGGCCTGGCTGGGCTTTGTTCGTTTTCCCTTATGTGTGTGCATCTGTGCATGTGTGTAAGCATGTATGTGTGTGTGTGACCATCTGTGAATGGCTGTACGTGCATCTGTGTGCATGTACACATCTGTGCACAGGTGTCCAGATGCCCGTGAATGTCAGAAGAGGACATCAATTCTTGGGCGCAGAGGTTACAGGTGGTTGTGAGTCACTCTTTGTGGATACTGGGAACTGAACTCTGGTCTTCTCCATGAACATCAAGCCCTCTTAAGCACTAAGCTGTTTCTCCAGCCCTGAACCTGTAGATCTTAAATAAAAAATAAAAATATCTTATGTGTGGGAGATTTTAACTGTGTATATGTTTGTGTACCATGCTTATGCCTGGTGCCTGCAGAAGCCTAAAGAGGGCATAAGATTCCCCTGGAACTGGCATTACAGATGTTGTGTGCTGCCTTGTGGATACAAGGAACCAAATTCCATCTATCACTAATTAGGAAAATGCACTACAGCCAGATTATTTTTGTTGTTGTTTTTTGTTTTGTTTTGTTTTGTTTTGAGACAGGGTTTCTCTGTGTATCCTTGGCTGTACTGGAACTCACTTTGTAGACCAGGCTGGCCTTGAACTCACAGAGATCTTTCTTCCCCTCCTCCTGGATGCTGGGATTAAAGGCATGTGCCACCACTGCCAAGCTTACAGTGGGATCTTATGGAGGCATTTTCTCCATTGGGGTTTCCTCCTTGCAGGTAACTCTAGCTTGTGACAAGTTGACATAGAGTAGCCAGCACAGCAGTGGAGTAGCTTCTCTTGAGTGTACACAAAACTTTAGTGATGAATAAACCAGGAGGCCTGGAGACTTTTAGAAGTATTTGGGTGCTGAGTGTAGTTCATTTGGTAGAGTGCTTAGCTAGTATGCACAAAACCCTGGGTCCAATCTTACCCACGTCATGGTATATGCCAGTGCATCTCAGCACTCAGGAGGTAGAGGCAGAACAACCTGAAATTTAGTGGTCTTCCTCCATACTGCCAGCCTAGGATACATGAGAGCCCTGCTGTGTTTTTATCATACTGACTTTTCAGTTGTTATCTAATCACACTTAAGAAGCATCATTGCGATTAATAAGAGCAGCTGGAGAGGTGGCTCAGTGGGCAAGAGCACTCTGCTTTTCAAGAGGACCCAGATGCAGTTCTCAGCACCGTGTGGAGGCTCACAATGTCTGTATCTTCAGTTGTAGAGGAATTGACGCCCTCTTCTGGCCTCTTCAGGACTGCACACATGATGCACAGACATCCATGCAAGCAATACACCTATATACACAAAACAAAAATACATAAAATCGCCAAAGAGAAAAATTGTGTGTGTGTATCAGTAATTTGTGTTTGTGTTTTGAGTAGTATGTTAAAAGCAGGTAACATGGCTTAGAAGATAGGAATTCTGATGGTCCTAGATTTAAATCCAACTTTGCCATATTAGTGGCTGTGATGTTGGGCTAGCTCTTTGCTAGCCTTATGTAAAGGGTAGCTGTTAGGACCAATGAGGTTATAGTGTAAACCAGGCAGGGGGAAGCTCCCGAGGCTCCCGAGGCCCTGCTGTGCCATCATCCTGCTAAGCTGGTGTGTGCAGGTATTTCCCCAGAGATCTACCTGGAAGTGGAGTCATCAGTAATTCTTCCAGCAGGTGTCACCCTTCCTCCCTTTCCTGAGGCTACTCAATTGGTTTGGACTGTTCTTTGTGTTTTGGGTTCAGAAACAAAACTGTCTTCTAGAAGAGTCAGAATTAGTGTCTAGAGTCACCAACTGTCCAAAGAGAGAGAGAGAGAGAGAAAGAGAGAGAGAGAGAGTAGAAAACAAAGAGTGGAGAAAAAAGGGAAAGAAAGAAAGGAAGAAAAGGAAAAGAATATGTTAAGGGAAAGACAAAAAGATCAGGAGATTAAGAGAAAGCAAGAAAGGACTGTGTATTATGGGATATCACCCATCATTTCCTCGTATAACACATAGTGCTTATGGCTGTGTACACCTAGCACTTCTAGGCAACCTCCTCTCAAAGGCCAATAACATAAATGATAATTTATAAATGAGTCGCTGATTGATCTTTATCAGTTGACACACAAGTACCTTAAATTTCAATGCCATGGGATGAAGTGTTAGGATAAGGAACAAAAAGAAAATAAATACATGATCTGCACAAAGCACAGTTCCCCGGGGCAGCTAGTGCCAGGAGTGGAGTCAAAGGGGGAGCGAACCCTGCAGAGCCAGACTGCTTGTATCAGAGTCTAACAAGACTTGCATTCCTTCCTGTAATCTCACTTCCAATCCACTTCCTGTTCAAAGAAAAATTCCATCCAAAGAAACAAGCAGTATGGCTGGGAGTCGTCACATTTGACCCTGAGGGTCACCACAGTTTCTTCTTTCCTGTACCCAAACCTGGCCCCACCATTCCAGGAATCCTTTATATTGGTGTTTCTGAGGTCTAGAACCACCGGGTAGCCTCCATTCCCAAAGAATAACTCAGGGCTCCAGGGAAATAGCTTGCTTGACTATTTAAAACAAGAGATTTTTTGATAACAAAACCAGAGAAACCACAACAGACTCACCCCAGGGACAATTAGGCCTATAAAATAAAGGTAGTCAACATGTAAAGGGAAAAACAAACAACAAAATCAAAACGACGTAAGGGGGGGGTGTTGAATTGAAGTGCCATGGAAATTGTGTGTGTTGGTGGGAAAGGGCACATTGTCTTGTTTTGTCCTGAGAACCCTCCGTTATGATCGATGAATAACCAGCAGAGCTGCGGTCTGCCCGGAAACAAAGCTCATCAAAACCCCTGTTGGAATAGACAGGAAAGCCCTATTGTCCAAGTTCATGGAGCGCTGGCCAAACCGAGAGCACTGTCATTCTGTAGCTTGAAGTGAACGAGGCATTTCAGAGCGAGCAGAGTGGGACTTATGGCATGCTTTTATTTTCCTGTTCACCAAGAGTTCCATTGTGTCTGAGCAGTCGCGTCACCAGTGACTTTCCTCTGTGGCCTGGATGACAGGCCTTGAGCCACTGGGGGAGGGGGCACTTGTCATTCTCAGGACCCAAAGCTTTGGCCAGTGCCTGTGAGTTCAAAAGTTAAGGACTACAGGAATATGGGAGCATTTTTGGGTGTCTCTAAATAAAACTCTAAGTGCAATAAAGTCAAGTCAGGAAATATATGGGGTCTCTGCCACTAAGTCTAAAATGTTATGTTATGTGCCATGCACTATGCCAGCATACAAATGCCAGGACTGAAGAGAGAAGTGGAGTTCTTTGGTAGCTTATGTGAGCTCCTAAGATTTTTCTAAGGAAGCCTGCTAAGTTTTCAGATGGAGAGAGAGTAGCAAATGTTGTTTTTTACTCTTTTACTCTTTGAGGGGCCCGCCACCCAGTTCCCAAATAAATACACGGAGACATATTCTTACTTTTGAATGCCCGGCCTTAGCTTGGCTTGTTTCTAGCCAGCTTTTTTAACTTAAATTATCACACACACACACACACACACACCATCTACCTTTTGCCTCTGGGCTTTTACCTTTTCTTACTTCTGTGTATCTTACTTTCACTCTTACTCCATGGCTGGCTGGGAGGCTGGCCCCTGAGGTCCTCCTCTTTGCAGTTCTCCTTTCATTTATCCTCTCTGCCTGTCAGCCCCGCCTCTCCTTGCTCCTGCCTCGCTATTGGCTGTTCAGCTCTTTATTAGGACCATCAGGTGTTTTAGACAGACAAAGAATTACAGCTTAACAGAGTTAAACAAATACAACATAAATGAAAGCAACACACCTTAAAATAATACTCCCCAACAAGGAATAGTAAAGATTTGGAGTTCGGCAGGATGTGGTGGTGCATCTTAATGCAAGCACTTAGAAGGCTGAGGCTGGAGGGTTGCAAGTCTGAAGCCAGTCTGAGATACATCGTGAGACCCTGTCTCAAAAGCAAACAAAGGAAGGAAGGAAAGAAAGAAAGAAAGAAAGAAAGAAAGAAAGAAAGAAAGAAAGAAAGAAAGAAAGAAAGGAAAAAGAAAAAGAAAATTCCCTTGTGTGAGATTTCCCAGGATCTCCTATCGTAGGTGAGATCATGATGGATGGTTGGAGAACAGAGAGGTTGTGACTGGGTAAAATGGAGTGCAAGCTTGAATGAAGAGAGAACAGAATGGCCTATTGTTAAAGAAACACTTCTTTAACAGAACAAGCATGTTGTATTGGGTTCAGACAATAAGAAAGGGATTGTTCCCAGCACATGGGAGTCTGAGGCAGGAGAATTGTGCCAAGTTTCAGGCCAGCCTGTGTTCCAGAGTGAGACCCTATCTCAGAAAACAGAGAAGGGTTATTAGGAAAGAAATGGGTGAGCAGTAGGGCCATCACGCCTCATGACTAAAGTTTTAGCAAGAGGATGCAGTAAAATTGGCACATTTATAATCATTTGATGGGCTGGAAGAAAAATGTTTGGGGTAAAATTCAAAAGGAAAGACAGTGGGAATTAAATATGCTAGGGTATTAGCAAAGAGAAATAATAAATGGAAGAAATGTTTTGGAAAAGGAAATTAAAGGGAACAAGGAAGTTATCAATGGGAGCCAATTTTGGATACAGGAGAATATGAATTTGGGAGCTGAAGCTAAAGAGCAATCATTATTAACAAATGGATACTGAGTGTTCACTCTGCAATATCTCAGAGATCTTAAGACACAGAAGAGGCATGTGCCCGATCTAAATCTCTAGCATGCACTTGGGAAGATGGGGCACACAATCTTTTTAAAAGTCAGGAACCAGGCCGAGAAGTTGAGTGCTGACTGCTCTTGCAGAGGACCCAGGTTCTGTTCCCAGCACCTACACAGTAACTCAGGACCACCTAGAATTCTAGTTCCAAGGGATCTGACTCCCTCTTCTGTTCTTCTCAGGCACTGCATGCACCTGGTGCATAGACATACCTGCAGGCAAACACCGACACATACAAAATAAAAGTAATCAAGTCAAGAGCATAACAGATAGCCCTTCTCTAATGCATTTTCCTGGAAACCATGCGCTGCTGTCTCTTTCTTACTGTTTGTCCCTGTTCTGTATCTCTCAAGCGGCTCTGCTCAGGAGAGTGGGACCCCTGCACAGACCTGGGTGGGGAGAGCTAAAAGCAAGATTAAAATTAGTAATCCACAAAATGAATATCCGTAATTACATAATCAAGCATTTGTTATAAAGCAGTTGTTTTGGAACTAAGGAATGTGTTTTTAAACTGTGCTGAATCTAAACACTAAGACCAATGTGACTTTTTGATTTATATTTTGTGACGATAACCCAAAGTGATGGTTATTTGTGGCAACAAAAGAGCAGGTCACTGGAATTCTTTTTAAGATCTATAGGGCCAGCGAGGTGGCTGAGCAGGTGAAGGTACTTGCTGCCAAACCCAACCACCTGACTCTGTCTTCAGACCTCACGTGGTAGGAGGAGAGCATCTTCATGAGCATACATGCAAGCCTAGCTCCCAGGCTGAGGAACGATAACTGTAGTGAGAGTCTGGGCTGCACAGTACAGTCCTGTCTGGACAAACAGGCAACTGCCCTGTTGGCCATAGCGTTGTTCCCTGGGGTTCTGGCCAAGGTTCTGACTTGTGCTTCTTTCTCAGGAGACCTGGTGATTCTCGATGGCGCTCCCACTGCAGGATGGCTGCAGGGCCGAAGCTGTTGGGGTGCCCGGGGCTTCTTCCCCTCATCCTGTGTTCGTGAGCTCTGCCTCTCCTCTCAGAGCCGACAGTGGCACTCACAGAGTGCATTGTCTCAGATTCCAGAATACTCCATGGGACAAGCGCGGGCCCTCATGGGGCTGTCTGCTCAGTTGGATGAGGAGCTGGACTTCAGGGAAGGAGATGTGATTACCATTACTGGAGTTCCTGAGCCGGGCTGGTTTGAGGGAGAGCTAGAGGGTCGGAGAGGCATTTTCCCAGAAGGCTTTGTAGAGCTTTTGGGGCCCCTGAGGACTGTGGATGAGTCGGTAAATTCTAGGGGTGGAGACAACTGCCTGGCTAATGGTGACGTAGACATCTCTACTGAAGACACAGAGAGTGGGGCTGACGAGGAGGACCCCTCAGGGACCTGTGGACTTGCCCTCTACAGATTCCAAGCCCTGGAGCCAAATGAGTTGGATTTTGAGGTAGGCGATAAAATCCAAATTCTGGGGACCTTGGAGGATGGCTGGCTGGAAGGACGTTTGAAGGGCAGGACTGGTATCTTTCCCCATCGCTTTGTGAAGTTATGTCCCAGCACCAGGACAGAGGAAACTGTGGTTCTGCCCCCGGAAGACAGTCTCCCTAAGAACTCTGAAAACCGTGTGGATGGGTTGGAGACCCCAGTGGTAGAGGAGGCACAACTCAAACCACAGGAGACTGAAGCAGACAGGCCTGACTGGGGTCTGTCTGAACAAACCCCTGCTTGCCTAGATCATGGGGTCCCTGCATGTGTTGTAAGTGAGAACTCTGGTCAAGGTGAAGATGCCTCAGGAAGTTCCCCAGGTGTGGATCTTGATAGGCCTCTTATTAAAGACCCTTCCACACCTGACCCCTCAGAGACAGTCAATGGCATTTATTCCCAGCCTTGGGGACCTTTTCATCCCCAAATGCAGAAAAGCCAGTTTTCTTCTACAGCAGGAGAGAGTCACGAGAGCTCAGACCCATTCTCTGAGTTTGTCCCTCCTGAAGCCAGGACTAGGGACTACTCCAGCCTGCCTCCCAAAAGAACATATGCCCAGGGTAGGTCCCTCCAGAAGCCAGCACCCCCACTTCACAGGACCTCCTCCCTCATAGCCTCTCGGATAGCCAAACCTAGCTACTTACACCCTCCGGCTCTAGCCAGCTGTGCTCAGAAGCATCAAACATCTGCAGAAAATGCCTTCAGCCTCTATTCAGCACCAGAGAGACCAGAGAGGAGGCCTGGGCCAACAGATAAGGGGCCTGCCACAGAAGCAACCACAGCATCACAGGGGGACAGCATCGACCTGGATTCCAAGTTGACCCAGCAGCTGATCGAGTTTGAGAAGAGCCTGTCCGGGCCCAGCACAGAGCCGGATAAAATTGTACGCCGCTTTTCAATCATGGACTTTAACTCTGAGAAGGATATTGTCAGAGGTTCCTCAAAGTCGGCGCCATCACAGGATCTCCCAGAGAAGAGAAAGGCCCTGAGGCCACCCCCACCCAGACCCTGTACCCCAACACCCGCTTCTTCACACTTGCTGGTTGACCAAAGCTCCAAACCAGCACCCCCCTTGGCTGTGCGGCCCTCCCGCCCAGCTCCCCTGCCTCCTTCTGCGCAGCAGAGAATGAATGCAGCCTCCCCCAAGCCCACCTCCTGTGCCAGTTGGGAGGCCCCTGAGCACGTGGAACAGAGCCCATGCCCCTCTGTGCTGGTAAGGATTCAGGACGTGGAACACGACTTGGACATGTACACCAGGGCTCAGGAAGAGCTGGCCTTGATGTTAGAGGACAAGCAGGATGAACCACTGAGGGCAGAGACTTTGGAGAATCTCAAGTTCTATGAGAGCACCATTCAGAGTCTGAGTCTGGAGCTCCAGCAGCTAAGAGGTAAGTGACAGGAAATAGTGTGACCCTGGTTCCTGAACTGAGGCTCAGGGAGGGCCTCGTTATGTGAAAAACATCCTGATCCACACAGCGATTTACAGTCTTGTCACCCAGTTCCTCATTCTGCATCTGTGCCCACTGTGTCCCCTGACTTCACTTACTGCTCACATAGAGAAGCCGTGTGTGTTTTGACACAGTTCCCCTCTCTGCCACTATGGCATTCACGCTGCATTGCAGAGAGGAAGTCCCTAAATGAGACTTTTTAAACTGATGTCTTCCAGGCCAAGTCTCCTGATAAAATTAAAACTCGTATCTTTGTGACCAGGGGCTTTATGTCAGCAGTGATATCCCGTCTTACTTGTCAGCATTTGTTGTTACCATGCATTTCCAGTCTTCACAGCCCTCATGGACGTACATGTAGGGATCGTTCAGATGGCCACTTTACAGAGGGAGGAGCTAAGGCCGAGCTGCTAAGTAACTTACTGAGAGCTGAGGTTTTAAGCTGGTGTTTTCACTAGTAGAGCTTTTCACTTCCCACCTTCTACATTCAAAAATGCATTTTCTGTGGCTAGTGTCCAAAGATGTGTGTGTACACGTGTGTGTGCATGGGGCATGTACAGGTCTATGTGTAGGTATGCATGCATATGTGTGTACATGTGTATAGGTCAGAAGTCAACCTTAGGTACTGTTCCCTCAACTGCTGTCCCCTTGTTTTTTGAGGTAGGGTCTTTCATTGGCCTAGAGTAGTGGTTCCCAACCTTCCCAAGACATTTCCTCGTGTCGTGGTGATCCCAACCAGAACGTCTTTTTTGTTGTTACTTCATAATTGTAATTTTGCTATTGTTAGGAATTGTAATGCAACCCCAAAGGGTTGCAACCTACAGGTTGAGAGCCACTGGCCTAGAGTTTGCCAATTAGGCTAGCCTGGCTGGCCAGTGAGCCCCACCTGTCTCTACTTCCCCAGTGCTGAGGTTATAGGCATGTGTTACCACACCTGGCTTTATACAAACGTGCTGGGGAACGAACTCGCATCCTGTGCTCATGCAGCAAGCTCTTTTTTTTTAATATTTCTTATGGTTTATTTAACTTTATTTTATGTGCATTGATGTGAAGGTGTCAAATCCCCTGGAACTGGATTTTCAGACAGTTGTGAGCTGCCATGTGGGTGCTGGGAATTGAACCCCGGTCCTCTGGAATAGCAGTCAGTGCTCTTAACTGCTGGGCCATCTCTCCAGCCCACAGCAAGCTCTTTGAGACATCTCCCCAGCTCTCTCTCGGAGAGTTCATATTCGTCAGACTCACAGAAGAAATAACATATAAAGCGGAGCTAGCTTGGTGGTGCGTGCCTATAATCTGAGCACTCACGAGACTGACACAGGAGAACTGCCACAAGTTCAAAGCTAATCTTGGCTGCATAACAAGGGCCTGTCTAGGGAAAAAAGAAAAAAGCAGAAGAATGGTGGTATAGTGTGGAGATCACAGATCTACCTCCCTTTTGATCTTAGACCTCTAAGACAGAATGCAGGAAGTGGAATTTTAAAATTCCATGGAAGGCTGGAGAGATGACTCAGTGTTTACCAGCACTTGCTGCTCTTGCAGAGGACCTGGGTTCAGTTCCAGCTCCCACAGTGTGGCTCAGAACAGTTTGTAACTCCAATTCCAGGGGATCTTCTGATCTTCAAGGCTACTAGGCATGCATGCGGTACACATACATGCATGTGGGCAAAATACCCACAAACACAAATAAATAAAATCTTTTAAAGATCCATTAAGAGAAGTATTATTGGAAGGCCTGCAATTAAGTCATTTTCAGAAAGGCAGAAAGTAGATGGTACTGAGAAAGTAAGGAATCCTCTATCTAAAATATGCCAAGGAAGGTAAGCCCAGAGCCAAGACAGGCAATAGGAAGGGTCATGTTCAATGTAGCTGGGCCCTGGGTCGCCTGTGCTGAACGGAAGCATTGTCCATGAGCTGTCATGGGATAGATGCTTAGTCATCTTTCAGTAGGTGTTCCTGTCACAGAGTCACCCGAACGTTTGGAATTCCAGCCACCTTGGTGACTTGCTTCTGATGTTTTGAACCTAGACTCATGAATCCTGAGGACTGCCAATGTAGAGATGCCCACCTGCTTGCCAGACAGTTAACACGGTGAAATGTCCGGCCCTGTGCAGACCACAGCAGCTTCTCCACTGTGGTTGCTGCCTCCTAAGACCCTCAACCATGGTGTCATGAGAGCATTTCCTAGCAGCTTCGGCTTTTGTTTCCTTTTGTTAATTTTCTTTTCTCTCTCTCTCTCCCTCTTTCTCTCTTTCTTTCTTTCTTTCTTTTTGTTGTTGCTGATTTTTAAGGAAGGGTTTCTCTGTGTGGCCCTGGCTATCCTGTCTGTAGACCAGGCTGGCCTCGAACTCAGAGATCTGCCTGCTTCTGCCTCCTAAGAGTAATTTTGTCTTCATGTCTGTAGTTCTCAGTGTCTCAGGAGCCCTTTCTATTGTTATTAAGCTTTCCTTTTCACCAGGTGTGGAGGCACATCTTCAGTCCCAGGTGTAGAGGCACGTCTTCAGTCCCAGGTGTCGAGGCACGTCTTCAGTCCCAGCCCTCAAAAGGCAGAGGCAGGCACATGGATCTCTGTGAACTGGAGGCCAGCCTGGTTCACAAAGAGAGTTCTAGAACAGACAGGACTGTTAGAGAAACCCCTGTCTTGAAAAAAAAATTGCTTCTCTTTTCATATAGTTACGTCACTGTTTGGTAGTTGATGTATGGTTCGAAGATGCTAAGACTTTTAGGGAACTATTTTTTAAGATGCTTTTTTATTTCTATTTATGTGTACGTGTGTGTGAGAGGGAGAGAATGAATGTATGCCGTAGCTGTGGGTGCTCTTGGAGGTCAGAGGGGGCTTCGGATCCCCTGGAGCTGGAGTGACGGGAGTGTGAGCTGCCAGTTACAAAGCTGGCATAGTCATAGAGTGTAAAAAGCTTTCCTGATATGTGTTTCATCTGTAAGTGTGAATTGCTATAATGAGCACACAGGGCCATGAGCAAAGCCACACTAATAACAGCTGCTCTCAGCAAAGCCTGGGTCCTGCCCACCTCTTTCTGTCTTGATGGCTCATCTAGGGTTGCAGGTGTCCGCAGGGTCTCTCCCTTGGTGGAGGTGTATTTCCCACTCTTGTTTTACCTTGAGCTTGGTGGAATCCTTCAAGCCCACATCTCTGAATTGTTATACTTTATTCTCACAGGAGAATTCTAGTCTTTTCTCACTTTCTAGATGTCTCACCTGATTTCTCTTGGGCTTTTTATTTCATTCATTTATTTATTGTTTGTATATTTCTGACTCCTTATCTTCAGAAGGTCATTGGCAAAATTCAGGCTCAAGGCTGGGGGAGATTGGCAAATACCGTCACACATTGCTTTTATGATTCTAGTTTTGCTTTTTTTTAGATTTTATTTTTATTTTTAACTATGTGTATGTGTCTGAGACCCCCTGAAGCCAGGAATTCCAGCACTTGTGAGCCCCCTGAAGTGGGTGTTTGGAACCAAACTCAGGGCTTCTCCAAGAGCAGAATGTATTCTCACTGCTAAGTGCTTCTCCTGCCCAAGTTGCTCTCTGATGATCTATAATTTTATATTATTATCTTAGCATTTTAATAGTTTTAAAGATGTTTTTGATATATATTTCTTACAATTTTTTAGCTTTTTTTTCTGTGAAAGGACCCAAATAACTTAGACTTCATTATAGGAACTATATAGATTAGGTAACCAGTGTTTGGCTCTGACTGAGAACTGGGAGTTTTTTTTTTTTTTTTAAATATTTATTTATTTATTATGTATACAATATTCTGTTTGCGTATATGCCTGCAGGCCAGAAGAGGGCACCAGACCTCATTACAGATGGTTGTGAGCCACCATGTGGTTGCTGGGAATTGAACTCAGGACCTTTGGAAGAGCAGGCAATGCTCTTAAGCGCTGAGCCATCTCTCCAGCCCGAACTGGGAGTTTTCATTTCAGATTATCATATGGAGTTAAGGTGGATCACCAGAAGGTGTTTTTAGATTGTCGTGTGTCAGGAAAGGGCCATGTCATTTGGTATGGACTCAGGTCAAGCCAGTGTCATCTAGAAAACCCCTTTATTTTTAACACTGTGCTGAGAGCAGGGTATAAAATGATGAACATTCTAGAAGTGGTGTTTGCCCCATGGAGCTTCCAGTCGAATGAGTTGAGATCAACAAGTCAAGGACCATATTGGAAGCACTGTGCCTTTGAGTGTGTTGGCTCCCTAGACTGCAGATACATGTAGGTCAATCCTCAGACCTTGGGGTTTCTTAGAACTTGTTACATTTAGAAGCCCCAGGCAGAGCTACTGAGTGCTGCCCTGGGAGAGGCTCTGGTATGTCACAGTCCTTTTCATCTCTAGGTGAGGCTCACATGCCTGAATTTGACACGGAATCTCCATGTGCACACAATCCTCATTCATCAAATGCTGGCATAGAGTAGGAGCTGGGCGTGGGCCCACACGATCAGTAAGAAAGGCACACGCGTGGTATCGCTCCCGTGAGCATGATCAAAACGCTAGTGAGTCTACCGAGACGGCTCTAGTTAATCATGCTTTCTGTCCTGCAGCCTTGGAATCAAACCTAGAGAGTCACTCTCAGTGTGGGCCAGTGCCAGCACCCCACATTTGCCCTCGCTGCAGTGAGTCAGCTTTGCAAGCCTGGCTTCTGGCTTGTCATTCTCATCTCTAACATAACGTCAGGAAGAGGTCAACAAAAGGCACTCAAAGTTTTTGAGACAGGGTCTCACTAAGTCATCTAAGCTGGCTCTGTGTGTGTGTGTGGTGTATGCACATGTGGTGTCCAGACACTTGCATGTCAAGATTAAGGAGGAAGTTGGGAGCTCTACCACTTTCTGTTCTATTCCCTTGAGACAAGGTTTCTCACTGCCCCTGGAGTTCACTGTTGATTGGCTAGGCCAGCTGGCTAGCAAGCCCTAGCAATTTTCCTGCCTCTGTCTACCCACCGCCCACCCCCAGCTCCTAGTCACATATATGCACAAAACTATACTGGTATTACAGGTCCATGTGACTGTTCCAGGTTCATTTATTTATTTAATGTGAGTGTTGGAGACTCGAACTCAGGTCCTTATGTTTATGCAGCCTGCCCTCTTGCCCAGTGGACCAGCTCCATAGCCCCTGACCTTGAACTTTCGATTTTCCTGCCTTAGCTTTCCTGCGTCCTAGGATAGCAGGCATGTGTGCTACCACACCCACTTCTCAGAGTAATTTTTAATAATGACTTACCCATGAGATCACAATATGTTTTTAAGGAAAGTAATATTTTCAACAAAACATTGGGTGGGAGCTAAGATTCACTGGAGAAAACCAA
Organism: Ondatra zibethicus; assembly: GCA_004026605.1. NCBI lineage: Eukaryota > Metazoa > Chordata > Mammalia > Rodentia > Cricetidae > Ondatra > Ondatra zibethicus. Next base: position 139,823 of record PVIU01002342.1, on the reverse strand, counting down.
CAGATTAACCAGTAGGAGACTACTGATAAAGGACAATAATATATTACACTAAAGTGATCTGCAGTATTCTAGACAGATAATCAAAATATTAAATACAATTTTTCTTTTTCTGAAAAAAAATTTCTTTTTCTGAAAACTCCTTGAAATGTCTCTGGTATAAGAATTCTTTCTCCAATTAGTAGAACAGGGTAAAATAGCCAAACCTGGGCCCACATGTATTCTCAATATTCAGGAGGCAGTAGGAACTCTGTGGATTCCAAGCCAGCCAGGGTGACATAGTGAGACACTGAGAGACTTCCCGCACTTGGGAGGCAGAGACAGACAGATCTCTGAGTTTGAGGTAGCCTGGTCTATAGTGTGAGTTCCAGGACAGCCAGGGCTACATAGTAAGACCATGCCTCAAAAAGAATGAAAGAAAAAAATCAAACCAATTTGTGATTCTTTTTTTAAAGATAATGAAAATTTGTGTAGAGCTGGGGTTTAATTCAGTGGAAGAATGTGTGCTTAGGCTATGTGAAGCCCTTCGTTCACTCCTAGTATCGCCCGCCCACCCACCCACACACACACACACACACACACACACACCCACACACACAAGGAGTGAATGTCTGGCAATAATAATCTTTTCCTTTTTCTACTTTGTCAGCACACAGGAAAAAAGCAAGTCTCCTTAACCCATGTGACATCTGCTTCAGGGTGTTGGCTCAGTACAAATTATCTCAGTAAATTCAGCTGGATTCTATCCTGCTACAAAATAGCAACTATAGTCTGAACTCTTGAATAGCCTGTTAATTCCAAACAGTAACTAGTTTTCCCTTTTCAAGCTAATGGTTTAATTTCGCTTAGAATTGTTTACTTAGTTACAGTTGATCTGTGAGTCACAGAGCTCTGCAGTCTGGAGGGTGACTTTGCAAAGGTGTATTTCCCTCATGCTCAGGGTCAGGCACGGGTGGGAAACTGCAATAGATGCAGGGAAATACTTCAGAGTTTCTGGAGGTTTTGCCGGACATAGCAAGCCAACTTGAGCTAGCATAAGACCCCAGTTATGCCTTCACTCCCGCTGGCTGCTTTACCATTACTAAATGTCACAGTCCTTACAAGACAGGAAAACCTTTTTTCATCCACTGAGTTCCTGTGATATTCAAGGTGGTGTCGAAGTGACAGCGGTGGCCTTCTGCCCTTAGTGTTACTTACCTATTATATAAGTAAGTAAATACATAGCTTACTTATTGTATAAGTAAATAAATATATAGCTTTTCAGAAGGAAAGGGAGCCAGGAGAGAAAAGAAAGCAGAGAGAGCACCCTGGAAGGTGATCCTTGCGTGCCAGGCAGGGAGCCAGCAAGACTGGTTTTGGAGGTGAGAGATGAAACAGCATGATGGCTGTTTTGGCTCAAGCAGGGATGGGTTTGGCAGTTCATCATCCAGAGTCAGGGAAGTCACTGTGTTTTGGACAGAGGGTAATATGGTTTGACTTAACTTAGAGTGAGAGACGCTAGACAGAGACGAGTTATGAGGTCGCTGCTGTGATCCAGAGGAGAAAAGCCAGCAAGCTGGACCGGGGTGGCAAGAGGAACGCAGTTCTGGGAGATTTTGAATCTGAGCCACTGGTACTCACTGGTGGACTGTGAACCAGAGGCAGAAGAATGAGAAGAGGCCGGATGGCTCCTGAGTCTGCTCAGGAGCTCCTGGAGCCATTGGCTGAGATGGTAAAGGCTTCAGGCTGAGCTGGATGGTGAGGAGGAGTGTTGCCCTGGTTCTCGTCTGTCGCTGTGGGATGGTGAGGAGGAGTGTTGCCCTGGTTCTCGTCTGTCGCTGTGGGATGGTGAGGAGGAGTGTTGCCCTGGTTCTCGTCTGTCGCTGTGGCAAACACCATGAGCCAAAGCAACATGGGAAGTAAAGGATCTGTTTTAGCTTAGAGGTCATAGTCATTCCCATTTCAAGGGAAGCCAAGGCAGGAACTGAAGCAGAGACCATGAGGAGCACTGCTTACTGGCTCGCTTCCCTTGGCTGTCTCACCTACTGTTTTTACACATGCCAGGCTCACCTGCCCAGGCATGGCACTGCTCACTGTGGGCTGGGTCCTCTTATATCAGCTAACAGTGGAGAAGATGCCTCCAGAGACATGCCCACAGGCCAGTCCAGTGAGGCAACTCCTCAACTTAGATTCCTTCTTCCCACATGCATCTAGGTTTGTCTCCAGTTGACAGAGACTATGACAGGAAGAGACTGAAATCTGGGGCTCAGTTTTGGCTGAATTTATAAGACACCCAGCTTAAAGTATTGATTAGGTGATGTGAGGTAAAACCCAGAGTTCAAGGCTCTAGTTAAGGCTGGAGACTTGACTGGGTGGTATGAGCAGACAGAGACCTTGCTGGGTCTCCTGGCATAGACCTGTAATCCCAGCTACACAGGAGACTGAGGCAGGAGGATTGCAAGTCTAAAGCCTGCTGTTGGGTCACAGCAGCACTGGGATGCCCTTTAAAGCCACAGTCTTTAGTGGTGGGGGGTAGTGTAGATAGACTTATCTTTCCCACCCACCAGTTACAAAAGAACCAACATGGAGACTCAATATTAATTATAAATACTTGGCCAATAGCTCAGGCTTGTTACTAGCTCTTACATTTAAATCAACCTATATTTCTTATTTCTGCTTTGTCATGTGACTTTTCTCAGCACAGCAGTCCATCTTGCTTCTCCCTGCTTCTGCTTGACTCCTCAGACTCCACCCTTCTTTCTTCCATCACCCTCAGTTCGACTCTCCCACCTAACCTTATCCTGTTCAGCTATAGGCCAGTCAGCTTCTTTGTTAACCAATGAGAGTAATACATACTCACAGTGTACAGAAGGATTATTCCACAGCAGGGGGGTTGTCTATGAATGAATATGAATGCATAGAATGTATAGGTTATAAAGAAGAGAGATCTAATAAGAGCTAAGCCTTCCCAGTAGTGGCTTAGCTGTCTTTTTCCATAGAAACTAAGAGTGAATGATAATAATAATCATAACTGTGCTTTTAGCACTTTGAAAACAGTGTGCAAGGCACTTTCATACAATCACCTAGTCCTCTAAAACTGCCCATGACTGACTGATGAGAAAACCAAGATTTGCCCAGAGTCTCACAGTGAGTAAGTTGTAGGACTGGAGTTCAAATCTAGATTCATGTCCTTACACAGTTTTATTGTGTCCACAGTGATGACAATGTGTTTGGACATAAAGAGGGACCACCAAATTCCTGAGAGTTGGTGAGAAAAAGTAATAATTGAAAATCTACATGTTTCCTAACACTTAACTGGGCAGCTCACAGATGCCTGTAGCTCCAGTTTCAGGGGGTCTGACACCTCTTCTGGCCTCCATAGGCACCTGCATGCATGTGTTACACACACAAGTGAACAAATATATCCAGTCTTCTTGTGTCCTAGTGCTCCCAGACTTTCTGTGTCTGTCCTCCTGTTCACCAGTCCCGAGACTGTCCTCCATTGGGGACTTCCATTTGACCCTAAGTATCTTTCTGCTCCTTCATTTCCAGATCGGGTCTCCAGGCACCCAGGGGCTAAAGTTAACCATATAGTGGGATGTGCTTTTCAAGTTTTCTTCCCAGCCTTAGCCTAGAGGCAGCTGTGTTAAACAAGAGGAAGAACAACATTCCTGACCATGCCCATCTTGTGTGCATGCCTGTTTGTGTTGAGTGACGTCTGTGCATGCAGGAGCACATTATAGAGGGCAAAGGTCAACTTTAGGTGCTATGCGCAGGAACTCTCTGCCTTGTTTTCTGGGACAGCATTTCTCCCTGGTCTGGAGCTTGCTAACTGTACTAGACTGGCAGATGAAGAAGCCCTAGTGATCAGCTTTCTCCCCAGTGCTGGTTTTAGAGTCATACACCGTAGCACCCAGCTTTTATGTGTGTTCTGAGGGGTGGAACTCAGGTCTTCACGCTCACTTGGCAAGTGCTTTCCTGGCTGTCTCTGCATCCTTACTTCCATCTTTCTTAAATCTTAACTGTTAACTAACTGGACTTAGAGAAGATTCTGATCCAGAACTTAGCATCAGAGATCCCCAGTGTGGGACACCCAGGGTGTGAGCCAGCATAGGAGAGGGGGTGGGGAAGAAGGAAGCTGAGGAAAGAAGGAGCTTCAAAGGGGGAAAGTTACCCAACTCACACCTTTCTGTGAGTTCTGGGATAACCTATTCTAGATAGAGTTCCATGTTAGCCAAGAATACATGTTGAGACTTTATCTCATAAAATGGACAGGGGAGCAGAAGAGCAGGTAAGGTTTGCTTGAGAAAACTGGCATGCTATTCTCCCCGTCAGTCGGAAGCTTCTGAGGTCGCAGTAGAACGGGAAAAGCCTGGTTCTTTACAGCCTTCTGTAAACAGTATCTTTAAGGCATTAAGAGTAGCATGAATTTAAACGAACGAACAGAAAAAAGTGGAATAGCTGGGCTCAGTGACACATGTAATCACAGTTGCTGGTGAGGCTGAAGCGGGCATCACGAGCTCCTGGCTTGCCAAGCTGTTACAGAGTGAGTTCAAGTCCAACCTATGTAATTTAGCAAGATCCTATCTCAGAAATAGAAAGTGACGAACAGGGCTGGGAGGGTAGGTCACTCAGTGGTAGAGCAGGAAGCAGAAAGCCCTGAATTAAACCCCAGCACAAACCACAGGCAGCAATTCACTCCACTTACTCTGCAATAGGCTCTTAGTTCCACACAGTGTCTTCCTCTGATCATTTATAAGTAGTGTCTTCTTACCTATAATTTAGTTTCTTTTTATCTCTTCTGTGGCTAACTTACCAGGTGAGCTTTTCTTATCATGCCTGCTTTATCAAAGACAGGCAGTTGCTAGAGAACTTTGTTTTTCAAAACAGTTTCCCTCCCTCTCTCCCTCCTTTCCTCCTTCCCTTCCCTCCCCGTGTGTGTGTGTGTGTGTGTGTGTGTGTGTGTGTGTGTCTGTGTGTCTGTGTGTGTGTCTGTGTGTGTGTGTTTGCAGAGGTCAGAGGGCAAGGACAACTTGCAGCAGTTGTTTTTGCTTTCTGCCCTTGGGTTAGGGAGATCAAAACCAGGCTATCAGACTTGGTGGCAAGCACCTGTACTGTCTACGCTAGCCCACCAGCCCCCTCCCCCTGTTTTCTGAGATTTTAAAATTACATTTATGTATGTGTGCCCTGGCATGAGGGTGGAGGTCAGAGGACAACTTTCAGGAGTCAGCATGTGGGGTTGAACTCAGGTACTAGGTTTGATGGCAAATGCCTTTCTTTACCTGCTGAACTAGCTCACTGCCCCTCCCCATTTTTTAAACCTAGCTGGTGTCTAGTTTCAGACCCCCCTCTTCCCAGGCTGTACTCTTTGCTGGGATTGTTACAGCTTTGTAAGCACAGCACTGGACTAGAATGGTTAGTCTTGTTGTTGTTCTGTTTTGTTCTTGAGACTGAGTCTCAGCTCACTATGCAATTCTGGCTGCTCTGGAATTTGCTGTGTAGACCAGGCTGTCACAAACTCCTAAGTGCTGGGATTAAAGGCATTTGTCTTCCTGAACACAGAAAATTAAGCTTTGCTTTCAGTTGGATTAGAAGTGAGCAAGATCATCAGATTTTAGACTTGAAATCAGAGAGACCGTTAACTTCCTCATTTCACACATAAGAAGATAGCAGCCAGGGCTAAAGAGAAGTCTTAGCAGGCAAGAACATGGATTGTTCTGGCAGAGGATACAGGTTCTGTATTTAGCATCTACATGGAGGCTCGAAACCATGGGTACTGGCACTCACACACACATGCACACACACACACTCACACTCTGACACACATGAATGCACAGAATTTTAAAAATAAAGTAAATCTTTAAGAAAAAAGAAAGAAAATAGCCAGGAGTAACAAACAGCACACACTTTAATCCCAGGACTCAGGAGGCAGAGGCAGGTTGGATCGCTACTGGTTTCAGACTAACCTGATCTACATCGTGAGACCATGTCTCAAAGACAAAAAGAAATAAATAACAGCTTCATTGTCTGGCAAGTTCTCTATGGATTATGCTATAGTTTTGCATAAATCTGTCTTCCAAATATCATTGCCCGTTTGTTTGGTGAGCAAATCACAGTCTTTATAAATTACTATTCTGTCAGCACAAACAGCCTTAGGTGCCCCTGAGGGGCTCTAAATGTTGGTGTACTGGGGAGAGAGGAGGTGCCTGGTGAGGGTGGTCAGCAAGTTAAGAATGGCAGTGAGGGGACGACAGTGTAGGGTGGGCACACGCCTACCTCTGTGGACATTTGTTTCTGAATTGCACCGAGGTAGTGTGGCAACGTGGGAGAGTGTCCATGTCAGGAGGTGGCTCTAATAGTCCATGAAGTCAAGCAGAGCAGGGTTCAGGTTCTATGTGATCCTAGATGTTGTTCTAATATTCAGAGTCTCTGGGAGCCCATATTGGCTTTGAACTTGGTATTTAGCCACAATGACCTTGGATGCCCAGTATTCCTGCCAAGTGCTGGAATTAAATGCATTCCTCACCACACTCAACTGGATTATTTCTTTATCTGTAGTAAAAAGAATAGTTGCTTTCTTGCTTTGAAGGATAATGAAGATTAAGCAGGACATTCTTTTTGACTTTTAGCGCCAATCATAGCTCAGCAAACACACGCACGCACGTCAGAATGGTTGGGACTGTCACTGTGGCTGCTGCTGACTGAAGGATTCATGAGAACAGAATACATGGACTGAATCTCAGGGTATATCAGAAATTTTAACAAGTTAAAGAGGTTCCCCAAAGTGGACAAAATCCAAGCATGGTGGCCCAGGCCTGAAAACCCAGCTTACTCAAGAGTGTGAGGAAGGTGGCTCCCAAATCAAAGTCTGCCTGGGCTACAGAGTGAGTTCAAGAGCAGTCTGAGCCACTTAGGACCCTTTCTCAAAAGAAAACAAGCTACAGAGAGGAGGCAGGGGTGATGGTGCACATCTTTAATCACAAGGGTAGAGTTAGGCTTCTCTGTGAGTTCAAGGCCAGCCAGGGCCACGCAGAGACCTGTCTCAAACAGAAACAACTAAAGCAAAGGTAAAGAGAGCGTTAGGCATATAGCTCAATGATAGCCGCTTAAGAATAAACCACAAACCATCAAAGAAAGAAACATTGTTTCCAAGAGCCCATCTAAGAAGTTGTGAGTGGAAAAATAGAACCAAGGATTGATAGGACGGGAAGACTCAGGGAAGTCACCAAAGCCACCTGCCCACCTTACAGGCGGGTCCGCTGAGGCCTGGAGAGACTGTACAGTTTGTAAGTTGCAGGATAGACACTGAATTATGGACAGGGCATATTACTCTGGGCTCAGAGAAAAGTTAAAGTGATTACTCCTGGGCATCTAACGGCTGAGCAGGCAGCTGGAAGAATGACCAGAGTTGAGGTCGGTGTGAAACTCCTCCCAGCGCTTGACTCTGGGGCCACTGCCAATCGTGCTTGTTCTGCAGCACCTGCCGTGTGCCTTTTACTTTACAGTGCATGGCTCTTGGGGTGTCCCGTGTGAGCACCCCTTTGTTTATCTCCTCTTCCTCAATGCTCATGTACAAGATCGATCGATGGCTCTGTCTGTCTATCTGCCTACCTGTCTATCTGAAGCTTGCTGAAATTCCCACAGGTACTTTCCTACCAGCCTTTATGATTTCAAGCCACATTCTCTAGTTCTTAAATATAGTGTAGGAACTGGACAGAAATAATTTTAGAAAATGGATGGTTTTGGAGTTTTCTGAGAAGAGTATCTAAGAAAAGGGAACATAACTGTTCTCTAGACAAGACGGTTCACACCATGATAGCCCCCACAGAGAGAGTACTGGGAATACCTAGTCTTCCTTCAGTGGGATGGCTGGTGTGTAGACGGCTGGGGGGGAGGGGGGCGGTGAGAGGCTGGGGCGGGGGTGAATGTGTTCTGCCTGGTCACAGGAGCAAAGCACTCAGGGCTGGCAGAGCTGAGCTTCGCAGAGAAGAGCTTCAGAGGTCCCGGCTTAGAAAACTTGGCTGCTGCCCGTGCTTGTCTTCATCCGCACAGCGGCCTCCTGAAAGGGAGGCTGCAGGCTGACAGGAGACCCTAGCCTGGCCTTTGAAAGGGTGCTGTTGCTCTTTCTCTCTCACGTAGCCTCTTTTTCCTAAAGACCTTGAGGGCATCAGAATGCCTGTACCTTCTGTGCACAAAGCAGCCCAGCCAGTCTGACCAGCTCAGGGAAACACCAACAAGGCTGCCAACACCAATCACAGGGATTCTAGTTACTAATTATCTCCTGGCCTCTGAGGAGAAGATAGAGTAGCTCACTGATTGGATCCTGAAGTTGAAATGACTCCACATCTTCCCGCACTCCGGCCACAGCAACAGGAAGACTCCAGCGCTCTGGGAGACATTTTAAGGAGGACAGATACAGCCTTAGGCTAGACCACACCTGTCCGCGGTTCAACCCAACCCAGGCCCATGGCACAGAGAAGTAAAACCCGTGACTATATTGAACATGAGTGAAGCTCATGAGACTGGGAAGGAAAGAGGAGTGGAGCAGAAAGGGTCTTGGGGCTCCAGCTGGGAGTATGAAGACTGCAGGAGCCTCCGGAAAAGGAACCTTGCTGAGCCAGGCGGGCTCCGAGCAGAAAATGACTTGGACTCTACCTGCCAGGCCAGGGGGCGGAATCGGCCCTACAGAAAAAGAGATTGTGGGTACTGGGATTTTGAGCAGAGTGAACCGAACTATATCAACTCTGGGGAAACAAATGGAAGAGGAAGGGATGGTCTCTTCCCAGAGGACTATGCTGGTTACAAGAATAGAGAAGACATAGACTGTGTGCATGTCAGGCCTGGGACGGAGGAGCGTTTGCTTCTGGGAAGCCTGCCTGGGATCCTGGAAGCTGGAGGATGCAGGACGGTGAATGGCTGTGTAGAGTGTAAGGATCTGGTTTATAATCCTGAGGACACACAAAAAGCCAAGCACAGGAATGGCTACAGGGACTTGGGTGACTCTCTGAGGAATTTCCATCGGGGCCTGGGGAATTGTAAAGGAATTAGCTTAGATTGTGGAGATCACCACACTTCACGTCACGTTCCTGGGCCTTATACTAACGGTAAGTCTGTGGAGCCTCCAGACTGGAATGGGATCAGCAAAGGCGAAGAATTTGTTAGATACTGTGAAGACGACAGGAAGGTTTGCCCAAGCAGCGCAACCTACCCCAGAGCAAAGACTTATCCCAGGGATCTAGCTAATTTTGATACAGAAAATAAAAGCTATGATACTTTCTCTCCAAACACTGAGCCTCATGATTATAGACAAGTCGATTCTCTGCACCAAGGGGAGGATATGCCTTATCATGACATTGACAGACTGGGAATGAGGGCGCCTGGAGGCCAAGGAGCCATCTCTGAAGGTGTGCAGCAGCAGCCTGGGGGAGAGCGAGGAGGACATCACTCTGGGGTTCCTGGGGGCCCTGCATTAGACAGCGCCTGGCACTTAGAAGAGGAGAGAAGACTGGCTGGTTCAGACACCTGGAGAAGGAATAGCCACTTCCGCCGCACGGCTCCCAGCACCCTGAGATGCTCAGAGTTCGTGCAGAGACGGAAGAACTCCCAAGGTAGGAATGCAGCCAGACTCTAGCAGTTAAAATGCAGCCTGAAAATCGGTGATGTGCGTGGCAGGATCATCATGAGACGTGCTGTGTATGTTTGGAACCCTGACCCTCTAAGTTCTTATCAACTGTGTTTGCATAAGACACTTGGTTTGGAGATAGGTTCTTTGGGGGGTATTTTGCTGAGCAAAGGAACGAATAGTGTCACAAGTGATGTGCTGTGGCCCCCAAGCAAGACAGCCCTCTCACGGAAGCTGTCCTTCACTCTTGGTTGTGAGTTACTCCCAGTTGCAATCCTCTTTCCATCTTTACACTAATGTTTTTGTCCTTGTGGGGACAGCACAAGTGTTACTTCCTCTTGGTCCCCAAACTTCTTTAGACTTTAGTGGAAGAGTTGAGTTTTGTTGTAGGCTGCTCTTTTCTTGTCTAACCGGCATAGTGAGCCCTAGCTCCCGTGGAGTCCAGGGCTGTTTTCAGCATTTTGCACCTGTTCTGTTAGGTGTAAACCATTTCTCTCTCTCTCTCCCACCCTCCTCTCTCTCTCTCTCTCTCTGTCTCTCTCTCTCTATCACTCATACACACACACACACATACAAAACCTTCCCTCAGTGATCTGCAGAGTGGGAATGTCAGGAGTTCCATCACAGGGACTCTTTCTGGCTTTGTGTCGTCAGTGTTCTGAAGGTCTTGCTTATATTTTGTGTTCTCCTCAGGTGAAACAGCCTGTGTTGTTCTGGCCAGTCGTGGGGGATGGAGGTCCAGGTTATGTCTAGAGGCTAAGGATTGAAACTGGAGAGAACAAATCATCTGGAAGACCCCACACACAAACACCCTCCCTCCAGGAGGGATCTTCCTCCCTTAGGGCTCCCACAGAATGGCTGCCTGCTTAGGTTTGTAGCCATCAGAGCCATCTCTTCAGATAAACTCCCATGTAACATGCCAATGTTTTATCCCATGCTCCTCTAGCACGGGCTTGATGTAACCCAAAATTTCCAAGCGCTGTTAGGACAAAGCTAGCTCCATGTACCTGCACTCACGGAGATGAAAACAAGATCAACCCCGGCTTCAGCTGGGAGGCTGAGGAATTTAGCAACTAATCTTTCTTCTTGTCTTTCTGTGGATTCATTTTTCTCTCTGAAATGATCAGGATTGGGTGACACTAAAATTCCTTTGGGCTCAGAGAAGTCTGACTGTGATCTTTGTGTGGGTTTGGATATGGCTCCTCTTCCCTCCCCCACATCTCTTCCTGGGTGAACTTTGCTTCCTACCTGCAGTTCCTTATTGTTGGAAGCCTCCTAACTGGCATCAAGGTGTTTACTCTGTTTGGTGTGTTGTAATGTGCCCTGTGATCTCTCTGAAACCAGCTCCGATCGCCTTATCATTTGCGTTTTCACAACTCTGTATTTGCTCCAGACCATGGGGTTCCTCAGGGAGCTGTGGGCATTTGTTCTTATGCCCCTGACGCCCCCTTGACCAGTCGTAAAATCTCATTCCCACTAGAAATCTCTAAGCTTCCTGTTGTGCTGATAGCTATCTTTGAGTACCAGTCATGGCCTTTACTGCGAGTTACCTAGCAACAGCCTGCACTGTGGAAGAAAGCAAGTGTTCAAGTAGGTGTGCCTTGGGTTCAAATCTCAACTCCAGTATCTACCAACTGTGTCATCTTAGGCAAATTACTTAACCTTTCTGAGCTTTAGATTCCCTATTGGCTAAGTCAAGATTTTACCCATGGAGCTGGCTCAATGCTTAGTTAGGGCTCTTTGTTGCCCCTGCAGAGGGCTCAGGTTTAGTTCCCAGCACTCACATGGTGGCTCACAGCCTTCTGTAACTGTATTTCCAGAGATCCGACACCCACTTCTGGCCTTTGTGGACACCAGGCACGCACACGATCCACACATATACATGTGAGCAAAGCACACACACACATTTAAAAAATGTTTTTAAAAAGATATTACTCATGTGTTTGGAATAAACATAAAAGTAAGTGCTTGTACAGTACCGTTTGTGTGTGTGTGCGCGTTCTCTACCTGACTCCCTTTCTCTTTACAAACTGCCCCACTAGACTGTCAACTCCAAGGTTCTCTGCAGCACAGACTTATAGTTACTGTTCCTTTTGGACATTTGTAAATACTTCAGTTTTAATGGGGAAACAGCCCATCTTTTCCTCCCTTTCCCCTGTTACATTTATCCATCCATCCATCCACCCCATCCATCCATCCCATCCATCCATCCATCCATCCATCCATCCATCCATCCAAGAAACAGTAGCTTGTGGCTGCAGCCAGCCTCTCCCCAGCTTTCTTTCCCCCCTCCTTTCACTGACCTCACCAGATCCTTCTCCAAGTGCTCTGTCTTGGGCGGTTGGGACAAGTCTGTTAATTAGTTTTGGACCTTGGCCCTAGGGTGTGGTCCACAGACCTAGGAGGCCTTTCACTCCTGAAGTGTCAGGTTTCTGTGAACTGGAGGTGCTGAGCGAGCTTCCTCAGCGGGCTCTGACTTAGGTGTTTTCCAGCCCCCCAGTTGCTGACTGTCTCAGGCTCTTCACCTCCACTTGCTGTTTCCTTGCGGCTTCCTTGGCGTCTGACGTGCATAGTCTGTTGAAGGATCTGAGAGGATTTCTCCATAGATGTGTTCTCCTCAGTGGCTCCCCTGCAGGACTTCCTCCCTTATATCTAACCCTTTCCTGGCCCGCAACTTCTCTGCCTTCTCAGTCTAGGCTGGCTACTTGCTGGCTACTTGTTGACTCTCTTCTTCTACTTTATTTCCTTACTTGTCAAGAGGCTAGAAATTGCCTCGGGGAAAATGGGTAAACACAAATGTGGCCTAATTGCATTGTCTTGTTTTGAGTCATGTCCTCTTCAGTTTCTGCTGCTTTTGATTGTTTCGTAATGTCTACATATAATTATCATTTTAATACCATGTCTGCAGTTGTTAATTAGTTATCAGTAGGAAGGTCAGCATGATAGAAGCCACCAGGTCAGCATGACAGAAGCCACCGGTTATCGTTAAGGTTCTATACTTGCTAAGAATGTAAGTGGTTATGACAGGAATTCGCTGTCGCTTGTGCTGAATGAAAGTGGTATTAGGATCGGGAGATTTTTTGTTTTTTTGTTTGGTTTTGGGTTTCTTTGTATAACAGTTCTAGCTGTCCTGGACCTCACTCTGTAGACCAGGCTGGCCTCGAGCTCACAGAACAGAGATCCACCTGCCTCTGCCTCCTGAGAGATTGAAGGTTTACACCATCACACTTGACTTAAATTTTTTTTTTAGATTTACTTCTATTACTTTGTGTGTATGAGCGTTCTTTGCCTTCATGTGCATTTGTGCACCAAATTCATGTCTGGTGTGTGAGGAGGTAGTGAACCTCCATGTAGGTGCTGGGAGTCAAACCTGGCTTCTCTGCAGAAACAAGTGCCCTTAACCACTAAGCCAACTTTCCAGCCCTGCTTTCATTGCTTTATTATCATTGTTTTGAGACTGACTCTCAGACTCTCAAGCTAGCTAGGTTGGCCCTAGAATTCAATGTGTGGTCTAGACTCACATTGAACTCAGAGCAGACTTTCAGCCTCAGCCTCCCTCCCCTCAACCCCGAATGTGTGGTTATAGCTGTGAAATACTACATCTGGTTAAAATAAAAGTTAATTTAATGGTAAATTTTAAAAGTGTATCAGCCAGCCAATGGTGGTTCATGACTTTAATCCCAGCACTCAGGAGGCAGAGGCAGGTGAATCTCTGAGGTTTGAGGTCAACCGGTCTACAGAGTGAGTTCCAGTATAGTCAGGGCTACACAGAGAAACCCTGTCTCAAAAAATCAAAATAAAGAAAAAAGAAAAATCTAGTATAATCAAAAAGCATGTTTTATGATATTTTATGCACTTGTGAATATACATACATAAGCACATTTTATAAATGTATATATACACATACTGAATAAAATGTGAACCACATTTTTGAAAAGTTTGAAAAGTGCTTAAATTCAAACTACTTAATTTTTGAGTGAGGATCACACACAGAAAAAGTGACAAACGTTCAAGGCAATCAGATGCACCTAGACCAGGAGGGGATTGTGGTCTTACTGTCTAGACCAGTACTTTTGATATGTTACCAGAGTGGAGGCCAGAAGACCTTGGATCCTTTCTGCATAAACAAACTTAGAAGAGAGAGAAGCACTAGGAAGTCAGAGTGGGCTACGAACAGAGGGGCAGAACCCATGTCACACAACAGAGGGGCCAGAAGGATGTGGCTGGAGAGACCCATCTTTGGCAGTAGGCAGGGAGGGCACAGAACGGCTGCAGCATGGCATTTGTTACAGGGAGTGTTGAGCTTCTTTTCCTGTTCCTGGAATAAAATAAGCTGAGAAAACCAATTCAGGAAGGGAAGGTTATTTTAGGTCACAGTTCAAGGTGACCTAGCACAGGGAAATCAAGGCATCTGGAGCATTAGAAGTAGAAGGTCGCATTGCATTGTGTCCTCGTTCAGAAGAGGAGGGCAATGCATGCATTCTAGCGCTCAGCTCACTTTCTCCATACCCTACTGTAGAATTCCCAGCTCAGGGAATGGTCCTGCCCACAGTTAAGATGGGTCTCCCCACAGCAACGTCTATAATTAAGATGCCCAGAGGCCTGGTCTCCCAACACAGTATATGCCGTCAAGCTGATGATTAACCCTAATAACCATCACAGCCCCACCCCTTGTCAACTCAACACTCAAATATATCACTCCTTCTTAAAGGTTAATAATCTTTATAAATTTTTAATTTATTATTGGGGTGACATGTGGAGGTCAGAGAACAGCTTTTTGGTTCTTTCCTGCCATCTCTTTATGGAGCCTGGGGACCAAACTCAGGTTTCAGGCTTGTGTCACAGATGCTTTTACCCTCTGAGCCCTGATCTGGCTTATACACATCACTTTTGAGCCATAACTTTCCATCCCTTGCTCCCATAGTCTCAAGACCATGCTATAGTATAAAATACATCCATCTTCTCTGTTTCCTGGTTGTGGATGTGATGTGACTAGCGGCTCTAAGCTCCCTCTGCCCGGATAGCCCTACTGTGGGGTAGACTGTTTCACAAGATATGTACTTATGAGAACAAGTGGAAAGAATAGAAAGTAAGTCACTAAATATAAACTGAAGGAAGTAGGGGCTCACCAAGTAGTACAGAAAATAGCCAGTAACCAGGCGTGACCCCCAGCGAAGTCTAGTAACAGTGGCGCATGCCAGTAATCTCGGTCTTCTGAGCCTGGAGCAGAAAGACCGCTACAAGTTCCAGGCCAGTATGGGCCACCTAACAAGACTTTTCATGAGAAGTTTTGTTTAGCTGGGCACAGCACCACAGGCCTGTAATCCCAGCACTTGGGAGGTGACAGCAAGAGGATACAGAATTCAAGACCAGTCTCAGCAATTTAGTAAATTCAAGACCAGCCTAGGCGACATGAGATTTGGTCAAACAAAACAAAGAACAAACAAAAGCAAAAATAATGAAAGAAAAAGTTTTATTGACTGACACAAAATTCTCTTTAAAAAAAGATTGTGTGTGTGTGTGTGTGTGTGTGTGTGTGTGTGTGTGTGTGTGTATTTGGTTTTTCAAAGCAGGGTTTCTCTGTGTAGCCTGGGCTGTCTCCTGGAACTCACTCTGTAGACCAGGCTGGCCTTGAACTGCCGGCCAAGTGCTGGGATTAGGGGTGCACCACCACTGCCAGGCTTGTCTGTCTCTTTTATATGCATATGTGTGTGGGTCTGTGCTCATGAGCACAGTTGGTCAAAAGAGTGTCTGATCCCTTGGAGCCAGGGTCTCAAGGAGCTGTGACCCACCAGAAGTGAAGTGCTGGGAACTGAATTTGAGTTTTCTGAAGAGCTCTTGCTGGAGCCATCTCTCCACCCCCTCAAAATCCCCTTATTAAGCAGTAATAATATATTGCAAATTAATTGTCTATCTTTGCCTTATTATTTTACTTCTCCCTCAAGACTAAAAAGTGACAACTCGGTCTGAAGCCCCCCAATGACGCCCTTTGCCAGGATTTGTGTTTATCTGGTGCAAATTCAGAAATGGTGTCTCAGTTGCCCCTTGCATGCTTTGGTGTAATGAATTGCAGACTTAAGGAGTAGGCGCTGGATTCTGGTTAGGAACCTGGAGAAGGGGCCTGAAGAACAAAGTGAGGAGAGGGGAGTGGCTTCTAACTAGTTCTAAGAATCTGGCGCAGCAGGAATTCCTCCCAGATAAAGGCCAGAGCAGGCAATTCCTGAGTAAAGGTCATGGGGGAAGTTTATCCTGATGCTGTTGGGATTTAGGGTCCTGAGATGAATTGGATTCGGCACTGAAGTTCAGCGATCTAAAAGGTTTCCCATGGTCCCTGAAGAAAGCAATGAGCCCCGCTTGAGAGTTTCAGGAAGAAAGGACACACTGCCTCCAAACAGAAGTGAAGTGGGTGCTCTAGGGAAAGAATGGGGGCTGGGTGGGTGGGCGACCAGTGGCATGGGAATAGGGAAAACCAGGATTTATGATTCCTCCCGGCGGGGCGAGGCGGAGCAGATTCGGAGATCACTTCCTCCGGAGTCTTAAGCACAGACTCACTACATCTCTAACTACGTCTACACAGAAGTTAAGGAAGCCACCTTGGTGGTGCCATGGCTTCCCTGCTGTCTTTCACTCTTGCAAGGTGGTCATTTCAGCAGTGTTTTATTGCCTGCTTTGTCATCAGTTTGAAGAGATTATTAGGTCAGGAAAGAGACCTCAGGCTGTTAAGGGAAGAGTTTGAGATAGACTTACAAAGTCATTAAAAGATGACTACTCTCATGGTACAGCAAATACCCTTTTTCCACTTTACTGTATGCTTGTGTGTGTGTGTGTGTAAGATATTAATATTACACATACATCAAAAAGTCAGCAATTTCTACACCTTCAACATTTTCCAAATATGTGCATTTAAGGTACCTTTTCCTGGGAGCTGGTGGGATGGCTCAATGGTTAAGAGCACAAAGGACTCTGATTTGGTTCCCAGCACCCACACTGTGTGGTTTTGTTATTGTTTTTTTTTGTTTGTTTGTTTTGTTTTGTTTTGTTTTGTTTGGAGTCTGAAGTAATTTCTTTGGAGGCTGGAACTGATCTGTATTATCTTATTTTTTTATTGATTTTTACTGAGCTCTACATTTTTCTCTGCTCCCCTCCCTGCCTCTCCCCTCCACCCTTCAATCCTCCCCCAGGGTCTCCATGCTCCCAATTTACTCAGGAGATCTTGTCTTTTTCTACTTTCTACTTCCCATGTCGATTATATCTATGTAAATCTCTCATAGTGTCCTCATTGTTGTCTAATTTCTCTGGGATTGTGGTTTGTAGGCTGGTTTTCTTTGCTTTATGTTTAAAAACCATATATGAGTGAGTACATGTGATAATTGTGTTTCTGTGTCTGGGTTACCTCACTCAATATAATGTTTTCTAGATCCATCCATTTTCCTGCAAAATTCAAGATGTCATTATTTTTTTCTGCTGTGTAGTACTCCATTGTGTAAATGTACCACATTTTCCTTATCCATTCTAAAGTCGAGGGGCATTTAGGTTGTTTCCAGGTTCTGGCTATAACAAACAAAGCTGCTGTGAACATAGTTGAGCACATGTCCTTGTGGCACAATTGAGCATCCTTTGGATATATACCCAAAAGTGGTATTACTGGGTTTTGAGGAAGGTTATTTCCTAATTTTCTGAGAAATCGCCACACTGACATCCAAAGGGGTTGGTTGTACCAGCTTGCATTACCACCAGCAATGCAGAAGTGTTCCCTTTTCCCCACAACCTCTCCAGCATAAGTTGTCATCAGTGTTTTTGATCTTGGCCATTCTTACAGATGTAAGATGGAATCTCAGAGTTGTTTTGATTTGCATTTCTCTGATGACTAAGGATGTTGAACATTTCCTTAAGTGTCTTTCAGCCATTTTAGATTCCTCTTTTGAGAGTTCTCTGTTTAGGTCTGTACTCCATTTTTTTATTGGATTATGTGTTCTTTTGGTGACCAATTTCTTGAGTTCTTTGTATATTTTGGAGATCAGACCTCTGTCTGATGTGGGGTTAGTGAAGATCTTTTCCCATTCTGTAGGCTGTCGTTTTGTCTTGTTGACCGTGTCCTTTGCTTCACAGAAGCTTTTCAGTTTCAGGAGGTCCCATTTATTAATTGTTTCTCTCAGTGTCTGTGCTGCTGGGGTTCTATTTAGGAAGTGGTTCCCTGTGCCAATGCGTTCAAGTATACTTCCCACTTTCTCTTCTATAAGGTTCAGTGTGGCTGGCTTTATGTTGAGGTCTTTGATCCATTTGGACTTTAGTTTTGTGCATGGTGATAGATATGGATCTATTTTCATTCTTCTACATGTTGATATCCAATTACGCCAGCATTACTTGTTAAATATGCTTTTTTTCCATCTTTTTGCTTCTTTGTCAAAAATCAGGTGTTTGAAGATGTGTGGATTGATATCCAGGTCTTCTATTCGGTTCCATTGGTCCTCCTGTCTATTCTTATGCCAATACCAGGCTGTTTTCAATACTGTAGCTTTGTAGTAGAGTTTGAAGTCAGGGATTGTGATGCCTCCAGAAGTTCTTTTATTGTACAGGATTGTTTTGGCTATCCTGGGTTTTTTGCTTTTCCAAATGAAGTTGAATACCGTTTTTCAAGATCTTTGAAGAGTTTTGATGGGCATTGCGTTGAATCTGTAGATTGCTTTCAGTAAGATTGCCATTTTTACTATGTTAATTCTGCTTACCCAAGAGTAGGCAGTCTTTCCACTTTCTGGTGTCTTCTTCAATTTCTTTCTTCAAAGATTTAAAGTTCTTGTCATACAAGTCTTCCACTTGTTTGGTCAGAGTTACTCCAAGATATTTTATGCTATTTGTGGCTATTGTGAAGGGTGTTGATTCTCTGATTTCTTCCCCAGCCCTTTTATCATCTGTGTACAGGAGGGCTACTGATTTTTTTTTTAAGTTAATCTTGTATCCTGCTATATTACTGAAAGTGTTTGAGTTGTAGAAGTTCCTTGGTAGAATTTTTGAAATACTTATGTAAACTATCATATAACCAGCAAACAGTGAGAGTTGAACTTCTTCTTTTCCAATTTGTATCCCCTTGATCTCCTTTTTGTGTCTTATTGCTCTAGCTAGGACCTCAAGAACTATATTGAATAGATATGGAGGGAGTGGATAACCTTGTCTTGTTCCTGATTTCCACACTGTGTGGTTTACAGCCACGTATAACCCCAGTTTTCGAGGTTCTGATGCCCTTTTCTGGTCTCAGTATGCTTGCATGCACTTGGTGAACCTGTAGATCAACAGAGACACAGATAAATAAGAATTGATAAAAACAAAAACCAAAAACTTTCCCTTTTAAACAAAACCACAGTTCTTTCATTAACTGTTTGTATACTAATTATTTTCAGCAACAGTACACATTAATATCATTGCATGTTAGTACATAGGTACCTATACACCTACATCCCCACCCTCTTTTGAAATAAAGTCTCATGTATCCCAGGTTAGCTTCAAATTTACTGTGTAGCTGAGGATGACCATGAACTTCTGATTCTCCACCCTCTGCCTACCTAGTGTTGGGATTTACAGCTTTGTATCACCATGTTGTGGGATATTCGATCACACTGTGGGAGATGTGTCTTTGTCCTTCTGCACCTGCCTAAGGCACCTTCTAATTAGTTTAATAAAGAGCCAGATGGCCAATAGCTAGGCAGAAGAAGACAGGTGGGACTTCTGGACAGAGGTAGGAACTCTGGGAGGAGTTGAGGTGAGGGGAATTCACTAGCCAGACACAGAGGAAGTCAGATGTACAGTACTGAGGAGAGATAACATGTGACAGAATGTAGATTAGTATAACTGGGTTAATTTAAGTTTTAAGAACTACTCAGGAACAAGCCTAAGCTAAGGCCAAGCTTTTATAATTAATAAGAAGTCTCCATGTCATTATTTGGGAGCTGGCAGTCCAAAGAAATGCTGACTGCACCACCATGCCTGTTTTTATGAAGTACTGGGGATCAAACTCAAGGCTTGTGTGTGCTCGGCTAGCATTCCACTGACTGAGTCACATCCCATCCCTACATAAATCTTTTTTAAATTTTTCATTTATATTTTATGTTTATGAGTGCTCCACATATATACCTGCCTGCCAGAAGAGGTCATCAGATCCTATTTTAGATGGTTGTGAGCCACCATGTGGTTGCTGGGTATTGAACTCAGGACCTTTGGAAGAGCAGTCAGTGCCCTTAACCTCTGAGCTATCTCTCCAGCCCCCTACATAAATCTTAATGGCTATAATAGTTACTGTTTTATGGACATGTCATTATTTATTTATACAACCTGCTTTGAAGGAACATTTGGTTGTTTCTGTTTAGACGATTTCTAAGTTTATTTTTAAGCTTTATTTTTTAGTTAAAAAAAAAAAGTCTCTGCATCACATGTATGCAGTGCCCCCAGAGAGCAGAAGAGGGCATCAGAGCCCTCTGGAACTGGAAGTACAGAAGGTGGTCAGGTACCCTGTGAGCGCTGGGAAAGGAACCTGGGTCACAGCTGTGAAGAGCAGCAAGTGCTCTACCTGCTTAAGTCTCTGCTCACACATGTATGTGCACTTGCCCAATTATTTACACAATAAATTCCTAAAAGTGAGCCTTTGAGTTAAAAGATCTTTTTATTAGATTGGTTAGTTCAGAGGTAGAATTTGAGGTCCTGGGCTCAATTCCTCATACTTCTATAAATACACAAAAAGCCTTTTAAAAGTAAGAGCTGTAGAAAATTCAGAAGTTTTATCTACTGTCCATGTCTTTGTTGGTCTTTCACCCACACCGGTTCAGCTTTACCCTCTGGAATGCCATTAAGCATTCACTGTGTGTGGTCAGAGCCAGGTTTTATCTGATGTCTTTATAATTTGCTTTCTCCTTAGTAGGTTTAATAGTTGTTTGAATACAGCCTTTGTACCAAGTGCATCACTGTGCAGTTATGATGGCTGACCTGGAGCTGCAAAGACATGTAGAACTGTCCTTTCAAACTGTCCTCCTCCATCTTTAGCGGCCAGATGGCTACCAAAATCCAAAAGTGGCATCTAGGTCCCAATTGGCAGGAAAAGCACTAGGAATAGAACCAAGAACAGCCAGTTCACGGGGAGACCACCCATGTCTCCAGTAAGCTGTTCCCCTACTGCCCGCACTGGGGGTGACAGCTGGGGGGGTTGCTAGGAAGAGGCAAGCGCCTGAAACAATGTTTGCCGCATAGCCTAAGTACCATATAAATATTTGTTTAAATAAATTAAAAAAGTCAAAGGTGCACCCACCTTCTGATGATGCAGGGAAGCCACAGAAGCTCACCCTGCGGCCTCAGGAGGTGGGGTGTTTTCAGCTGTGGGAAGGACCACACCAAAGCTAGGGTCTCTCAGACTGCTTACAGTTTTACCTGTACAGAGTATCTTGAGATGTCACTTTTTTCTTAAAAATTCATTATACTCTTTTGTGACACCAAAAAACCCCAACTGGGAGCTGGCAGTGTAACTCTGTGGTGGAGTGTTTAGCCAGTGTGCAAGGCCCTGGGCTCCATTCCCAACACTCAGCAAAATTTCAAAGTACTGATTGGATTCAAATCTCTCCTAATCTTAGCTTCCCTGAGGCTGACTCAATGATGAAATTAGTGTGTTTCTCTTCCAGAATGTTCTCTGCAAGCCTACGTTTTATACGTGTGTATTTAGAAACGGATGTTTCCAAGTTTTCCTTTCGCTTATCTCCCTATTTCTTTCTCTTCATTTGTTACAGAATGACACACTGAAGTTTCCTTCTCTCTAGATGCCTTTGAAGTGTAAATGCTTGCAATACGTGTAGGGACTCCAGATGCCAATCATTTCTGGTTCTGGATTTTGACTGTCCCGAACCTGCGCACCTGAGAGAGACCTGTCTGTCTTCTGAGGGTAGAACCTACAGTAGGGTTGGTCTCCTTGGGAAGACCAGAGCAAAGTGAGGGCATTGCTCTGGCAGACAATGTTGCCCACTTCACTCCAGGAAAGGAACAGCCTCCCCAAACAAAATTTAGCATGTAGCTAAAAAGACAAGAGCTAATAGTGTCCAAAGGTGAAATTTCGAGGGGTTTAGGACTAAGCAAAAGCAACCGGCAAGGAAAGGGTTGCACGCAGGCGCTGGTGCTTGGTCCAGCAGGGATGGAGTCCGGCTCCATTGTTTACCACCAGCCCCGGCGTGCCTACATGCTTTGGGTGATTCAGAGGGAAATTCGTGTAGTTGGGGGATGGGCCGACCCTACTTGGCGGGCCGTAGGGGGCCGAGGCGCTTTCTGGGGGCTGGGAAGGGTCGGTTCCGGGGCTGATTCTTGCACGGCGCTCGGGTCCTCAGGGCTGCAGGTATGGTGGGAACTGCCGTAGAGCATAGGGTGGGACTGGGGCGGGGACGCTGGACTTTCCTCCTGCACATAGCCGACCTGTCCCTAGGGAACCGGGCCTGACTTTGCATCTATGGGTCCACCCACTGGTGGAAATGAATCTGGGATAACTTGCTGACCTGCCGAGAACTGGCCTTGGTTTGGTGTGGGGGGAGGGGCGCGACAGAAAGCGAAGCGACAAGGGTTCCGAACCCTATAAATACTTTGTTTTGTTTTGCTTTAAATCACTAAATTCGTGAAATCCATCGCAGCTCCTTCACACCTGTAAGAAGAAATGGCCCGCTGGTCCGCACTGGTTATTTGTTGGTAGGCTGATGCCTCAGTTTCCTCGGTGTGACTGCTCATCTCCAGATTTGTTCTTTTAGGAAAGTAGGGTTTTTGAACCAATGCTCAGAGCGGTTTTTTTTTTCTAACTTATGGACCCCACTCTTGTCTGCTGCTGAGGGCAGTGTCTCACCCACCGTGGGAAAAGGACTACCTTTTGTTAAGTTATCACGTTTAATTCCCCCAGGACTCAGCAAAACAGGTGTTCTCGTTTTACAGATGAGGAATTTGCCCAGAGGTGAACTTTTGTAGGGCTGGCTCCCGGGGTAAGATCCAAAGCCTGTCACCAATGCAGCTCGCTGCAGTTTTCCAAGTACTAGAATTTTTGTTTGTTCATTTTGTGGTATTGAGAATCAACTTCTGAACCCCCTGTGCCCTAGGCCCGAGCTCCACCCCACAGGTAACACTTCCAACCCTACAAAATGATATATCAAACTTTTTTGTATTATTTCAGCAGATATGTGGGTTAAAGGAATCAGTACATTTGGAGTGATTTTAGACCAGACATTTTTGTATGGAGAGTGGTCAATGGAGTGTTCAGAAACTCCCGAGGAGTTGTTAAAATACAGATTCCTGAGTCCCCCCTAGATTTGCTGAGTAAGATTCTCAGGAGTGGTACCCAGGAAACTGCAGACTTGCAAATAGTACCCCACAGAGGGCTTTTCTTTTATCTTATTAAATAATAGGTTTGGGGTTTTTTGTTCTTCTTGTTGTTTTGTTTTGATTAGCCAAGAGTCTGTCTACAAAACAAAATGCCTTCTGGAAATTTGAAGAAAAATGTGTCATTACCATTATTGAAGCTTGAAAAAAAATAGTCAGGATACATTTTTCTCACTTTTAATATAAATAAAATCCTAATCTCTTGGCATGGGCTGCTGGCTTCTGGTTGAGTAAGAGCTGGCCGTCCAGGCACTGCCACGAATAGATCTTTGATTCCTAGAAGACCATCTCCCGGAAATGTTTTAAAGACGTGAAGCAGCCTGGCCTTCTCCACTTGAGAGTCCAGCAGCACCAGACTCAGTGCTCAGGATTTGAACTTAATCTTTTGAGGCTGTTCTTCCAGAGCTGCTGTTTACCATAGAACAAGCTGGTCAGCCTCCTAAATCTTCGGGTTTTAATCTGTTAAGTAAGAATAATAGCTGTGGCATACTTGAAAGCTTTAGCAGACTAAGTGAGTTCTGGGTACAATCTGTAAATTAGCTCGCATGTGGTTGGAATTAGTGAATGTTCCCCCTTTTTGGAGCTTTATAGTCCTGTATTAATGAGTTTCTCTTGTCAGTTTGCCACTAGCAAGAGCTAAGATATTTGAGAATGAGACCAATCACTTTGAAGTCAGGCGGTGGTGGTACACGCCCCTAATGCCAGCACTGGGAGGCAGAGGCAGGCTGATTTCTGGTCTATAGAGCTAGTTCCAGGACAGCCAGGGCTACACAAAGAAACCTTGTCTCAAAAAGCAAAACAAAACAGAAAACAAAAAACAAACAAGTTGAAATCACTGGCTTTTGTTGTTGCTTTTTTTTTTTTAGATAGGGTCTCATGTGACTTAGTCTAATTTAGAGCTCACTATGTAGTTGTGAATGGCCTTAAACTCAGGATCCTTCTGTTTCTGAAGTGGCATTCTAGACAAGTATCGCCAACTGTAGCTGTAGGGGGAACTTAAACAATTCCATTAAAAAGGTTTCTATATGATATAACTGATTTCCGTATGATACGTTAGCACTATGATGCCAGTGTGCCTCATTGTGCCTAAAAGAAAGTTCAAGAAAGATATTAACTGTTGTTTTAAACTGTATTTTGGATAACGCTCAATTTAAAGAAAATTGCCGTGGTACCATGTCTGTCTTTTCTTCCTTCCTTCTTTCCTTCCTCCCTTCCTCCCGCTTTTCTTTCCCCTCTCAGTTGTCTGAGAGTTTATTGCATGTGTATTCCCCCTAGTTGGCTTCCGTGTGTTTTGTTGTGTATGGGAGAAAACTTGGCACAAGTGAACTACGGTGGGTATTTCTTATGTGACTTTAAACTGCAGGAAATTTTACGTTGGCATGGTCGTGTCTATACTCTGAAGCTGCTCTCCAGCCCCAGCAGGTGCCCTGACAGTGTGTTTGGGGAACTATTCTCCAATTTTTTTCCGTGACAATGACATTTTGAAGACTATAAAGCTTCAATTTTGTTGTTTCCCCAAGACTCATTTCAAAACCAACATTTGTGACTAGAATACTACAAAAAAAGGATGTATGATGTTTCCAGGCATATTTAGAAGCCTGTGACATTTGTTTGCCCCTTCCTGGTGACCTTGACTTTGAAGGCCAGGTTGTCCTTTCTCCACTGTGTAGTCATTTCTTTTATTTTCATTTTTGTAATTAATATTACAAATATTATATGTAATATTTAATAGTTAATTTGTAATATTTAATAGTTAATTTAAAACTGTGCAAATGCCCTGATCATCTCAACCTCACTGTCATGGCCAGCATTATCTACTCATTTGATTTTTTGTTTTTTTGTTTTTGAAACAGGATCTCACTCTGTAGCCCTGCTGGCCTGAAATTCTCTATGTAGAGCATGCTGGGGTTAGAGGCCTGTATTACCCACATCTGAAAAAGATGCTTGCTTGCTTGCTTGCTTGCTTGCTTGCTTGCTTGCTTGCTTCCTTCCTTCCTTCCTTCCTTCCTTCCTGTCTGTCTCTGTCATTTTTCTGGTTCTTAAAATTTGACATCTGCCAAGGGAGAGCTTTCTCCTCTTCCCCCTCATATGTGTCAGGGCTGTGGGCTTCCAGTTCTTGCTTGATTCAATGGATTATAGTGTGTTGGTGTGCTGACTAATTTTGATACTGAAGTGCCTGGTTGGGCAGGCTGCCCTTCCCTGGCTCCCTAGCTTTGTTAGCATCGCCCCCTCCCCCTCGTTCAGGACCTCCTTGCTTTGCGATGCAAGATGCCTTCCGCCCCCGTCTGTAAACACTGACATTCCTAAGGCTTTAGAATTTGGGGCAGCAGAAGAGAGTTTTGAAGAATCAAGTCAGCTGAAAGAACAGTAATGTGAATACTAATGTTGTTGCTTTGAATTCTGCTCCGACTTTATACTGTATTTACTTAGCGAATTTGTAGGTTTTAAATAAGTCCTGGACTTTAAAGGAAATTTGGCAGGAGATTGCCTCACTGTTACATTTCTCCAGTTGTTAATTTTATTTCAATTTGTTTAAATGAGCAAATGCTTTCTCATTTTTTCACGAGCCTCATCCTGTGCATCCAAGTAACAGGGATTGTAAGGGGTAACGACAAGGATTATTTCTCTCTGTCAGAAAAGGTCTCCCTGTGGATAGCCCTGGGTGCACTGGAACTTGCAGACTAGACAGGCTGGCCTTAAACTCCCAGAGATCTCCCACCTTTGTCTCTGCAGTGTTGGGCTTAATGGCATGTGTCAACACACCTGGCAAGATTTTTAAAAATGAAATTTGATTAAGGAACTTAATGCCTATGGTATTTTATACTTGTCTTTAGGGCTGGTGTGAAGTAACCACCACCGTGAGTCCTGATGACAGTTTGGCTAGGGAGGCAGATGGTTTCCACACCTAACAATATGCTGATGGAATCCCCGATAAGTTCCTCACTTCTCAGGCAGGGGATTCTAGTCTCTGTCCAAGTTGGCATTGCTATGTGTTCCTCATGATATTCTTTTTTATTAGCTTTTTGCCTCTAATTTTTTCATAATGTTTAAAACATTTTATCACATCTATTAATCTGCTTTGTGTGTGCATACATGTACCATAGCAGCAAGCATGTAGAGGTCTGTCTGAGGACAACCTGAGGGAGTCAGGTCTCTCCCTTGTACCATGTGGGTCCCAGGGAATAAACTCAGGTCCTCCAGGTGAGTTTACCAGCTGAGCCATCTCACCGTCCACCCCCAAATTAATATTCTTAGTGGGCTGTATTTGATGTCCTCATTTCCCAGCTTGGTATTTTTGTTGCAGATGTTATGAACGAGTTTTATATCTGATTAAATAAAATTAGTTCTGAATAAAGCTGGCAGGTCCTTTCAACTTCACAAAGAGCCAGGAGATAGTGAATTGTCCTCTGAAAGTGACTGAGCTTCTTTGGGGAACAAAGCAGGAAAGGATCCTGCGCAGTTGGGAGGAGTTCCTGCAGAGATGGCTTGCTGAGCGCCCCATCCGTGTTTACACTGAATGTTTGATCTGGTCCCCAATCCTGAGAGCTCTGGCCCTCCAGGAATGCTGCTTCCTGGTTCCAAGTGCTGGACGGTCCTCTTTTCATGAAGCTGCTAATGGGTCCTCTTTTCCCTTCCAGACATGACGCTCCTCTCTTCTCAGTCTTCATCCCTGGTGGCCCCGTCCGGGTCTGTGTCCCCTGAAAAGCCAGAGCAGAGGATGCTGGAGAAGAGAGCCAAGGTGGTGGCCGAACTCGTGCAGACAGAAAAAGACTACATCCGGGATCTGGAGATGTGCATTGAGCGGGTCATGGTGCCCCTGCAGCAGGCACAGGTAAGAGAATGGAGGCCATGTGACGATGTGGTCCTTTAGGCCCGAAATGTTGGGATTGGAGCAAGGCTGTGTCATCTACTGCAGTACTACAGTTGCAGACTGAGTGGCTCAGTGGCGAAGGAATAAAGAATCAGCATAAAGGACAGACTTATTGGGGCACACAGTTTCAGGTTTTAGTTTGTGGTTGGTTGGCACTGTGGCTTCTGAGCCTGTGGCAAAGCAGCAAATCATTATGCAGAGATTATGCAGTAGAACCAAACTGCTCCCTTCTGGCACCCAGGAAGCAGAGTGAGAAGGGGCGGGGCCTCTGCTCTCAGTAACCTGACTTCCTCCAGGTAGTCTCTACCTGCTGAAAGACCCACCTCCTGGTAATGCCACAGGCCTTTAACATGTGACACCCCCCCCCAGGGGGATAGACTACACCTTAGGGACAAAGGATGACAGCAGAGAAGAATGGAGGTGGGAAGGGGCTAAGAGGATGACCTTGGAGTAACATTCCTGATGTGAGTCAGGTTTCATTCCTTTCATCTCCGTGCATCTTGACGCTTTCTGTCTCTTGCTCAGGTACCCAACGTTGATTTCGAGGGACTTTTTGGAAATATGCAGACAGTGATTAAAGTCTCAAAGCAATTGTTGGCAGCCTTGGAAATCAGCGATGCTGTAGGTATGAGCTCGTGCAGCTGTTTCTGCCATGGGTGGGGAGGGGTCCTTTGGTGGCCAGGTGGTACACTAGGCGCAGGGTTTGTGGAGGCCCTGCTTTCTCTCTTACTTCAGTCTGCTTTGATGTGGTTATTGTATTAGCAGTAGAAATTTTGGGTGTCATAGATAGGATGGTTTTCAGGCTGGAGGGTCATGAGGTCAACTTAGTGGAGCGCAATCAGTATTTATTTTTCAATAAAACAAATAGAAAGTATCAGAATATGCTATAGTAACAGCTACTTTATTTTTATTTATTTATTTTTAGACGCTTTTATTTCAGTTCTGTGTTATGTGTCCCAGTGGTGACTATAGTGTATTTGTTGCTAGGATGTCATGCACCCCTGTAAGCACAGGTGGTAGTCATAGGAAGATCAGAAGTTTAAGGTAATCCTCAGCTACGTAGCAAGTTAGAGGCCAGCCTGGGCTACAGGAGACCCTGTCTCAAATTTTTAAATCTTTTGGTGGATAATTGTGAAAAATATTCAAGCCAGGCGGTGGAGGCACACGCCTTTAATCTCAGCACTTGGGAGGCAGAGACAGGCAACAGGCAGATCTCTGTGAGTTTGAGGCCAGCCTGGTCTACAGAGTGAGTGCTAGGACAGGCTCCAAAGCTACACAGAGAAACCCTGTCTTGAAACAAAGAAAGAAAAGAAAAGAAAAAATTCAGAAAACATTTATCTGATTCTTATAACCAAGGGGACTTATCTACCTCTTGCCCCATGTAAGTGGACACTTAACAATCAGTAAACTAGTTCAGTCAGTAAACATGCGTCTCTAGGTTCTGTAAGTAGGGACTGTAAGGGGCTAGGACAGGTGGCTGTAGCTTAGGGGCTGGAGATGGACTGGTAGCCTGGCCGGGTGTCTGCTGAGTCTCAGGCTCCATGCCTTGTCACGGAAGCCTCTCTGTGGACTCTCCTCACAGTGCGTGAGTTCAGAGTCACCAGAGGGAGCTAAGGGTGGGAGAAAACCTGGGACAGGAGGACCTCAGAAGGGTCCCTCCATCCCTTATGCCATACTCTGTTGGGATATCGTGAGAGGGACTATACTATAATATCACTGTTTTAATAGAAACCCTTCACAGTGGCAGCTGTCCAGTTAAACTCAACACCATCTAGCAACATGCCTCTGTTTCATCTTAAGAGTATCATTTTAGGGCTGGAGAGATGGCTCAGAGGTTAAGAGCATTGCCTGCTCTTCCAAAGGTCCTGAGTTCAATTCCCAGCAACCACATGGTGGCTCACAACCATCTGTAATGAGATCTGGTGCCCTCTTCTGGCCTGCAGGCATACACACAGACAGAATATTGTATACATGATAAATAAATATTTAAAAAAAAAAGTGTCATTTTAGCTGGGCAGTGGGGCATTCCAGCAGTCCTAGCGCTTGGAAGCAGAGGCAGGAGGATTGAAGCAGCCTGGTCTACATAGTGAGTTCCAGGACAGCGAGAGCTACATAGCAAGACCCTGTTTCAAACAAGTAAGAGTGTCATTTTAAGTTTGCAGACTTTTCCAGACCTCCATCTGGTTTGGTTTCTCTTTGCCATTGTCTGGTGGTAGTTGCCATGCCTGTGCCTACTGTAGATAGTGGGATCATACTTCTGCAGTTCCCTGACGTCCTAAGGCTGACATCAAAGCAGATTCGGGGCCTGCCTTCCTCAGGTGAAACCAGTGCACATGCAGCCGGGCTGATCTCAGGAGTTTCCCCTGTGAGCTTAGGTGCCCTAGCCTTGTTTTACACATGAGAAACAGACAGTGAGAAGGGAGTTTCCCATGGTCACGTGGCTCATAATTCAAACTCAGGTCTTTGTCATTCAGGGTCACAGGGCTAAACTCTGTCGTGCAGAACACTAGCTTAGCACTGCTCCTGTTGTCAAGCAGTTAGAAAGCCAGGGACCTTGCTGTTAGGGAGATGAGAAGGCACACATGTGAGATTATGGTGCCCAGCCTGGATTCAGTAATCAGGCGTTAAGGCTGGTGTCTTAATGGTAAGATCTTGCCATGAATTTGAAGTACCTGCAGGTGTTTCTTTGAATTAGGAAAAAGATGAAACATTTAACTGACATCTAAGGAGGATCAATACTCATTTTTCTCCCACTTTGTTTCATTATGTGTTATGTTTGTCCCTCAGATGGTCCTCACTTCACCAGAGTGACTTCCCCCTCTGCTCCCATTTATGCCAAAGATTGTAAAGTCTTTCTCTGCCTGCCAGCCAGCTCTCAAATAACAACACAGAGACTTCTTATTAATTATGAAAGCTTGGCCTTACCTTAGGCTTGTTTCTAACTAGCTCTTATAACTTAAATTAATCCATTTCTATTAATCTATAGGTTAATAGATATAGTGGCTTGTAGCTTTTACCTCTCCTCCTCCGTGTCTTGCTTCTTCTGTGTCATGCTGGTGACCCTGCTCTCTTCCCTCCTGGAGTTCTCTCTGTCCCCAAAAGTCCTGACTAACCTCTTCTTGCGCGGCTATTGGCCATTCAGCTCTTTAGTAAACCAATCACAGTGCTGCATCTTTGCCAGGTGTAAAGGAATATTCTATAACCAAAGATGTTTTAGTACCTGCTGGTGTTTGGGGCTTGAGATAGATAGTGGGAGTATGGGGTGACATGGGCAGACACAATCAGGGCTCAGATGACCATCTGATTAAGAGGGTCCCCATACAAGTAGCTTCTCAGAGTATGGAGTCTTCTCTCCTCCCTGGCTGCATCAGGTGAGGACAGTGAGGTGTCCCTTCGTGAACTGGGGCATTTAAAGAGTTCGTGCAAGGAGGAGCTTTGTTCTAAGGTTCGTGAACTGGGGCATTTAAAGAGTTCGTGCAAGGGGGAGCTTTGTTCTAAGGTTTGTGAGAATTGCTTTAGGGCTGAGGTCGTTTTGTCTCCTAGAACTTTCCAGGTCAGGATGTCACACTCTGAAGGGTCAGGTGTTGGCCCCACACGGTGTTTGAGTGAACCTCTGAGCTATAATTAGTTTAACACTGTCTCTTAGAGTATGTGAGGAATTACTATAGCCACAGCCCCACCTTCACATGGTATTGTCTGTGTTTATTTTTAGTTCTTCCTTCCATTCTTACTGTAAATCAGACAAGAAGTTAGGTGATGGACTTCGTATGCTGAAGGCATTTATGGGAAAGTAGAATGCCTCAGAAAGGCTCAGATCCAGGCCCAGGCAGGAGCTTCAGCCTTAAGGAAGAGGGTTAGTGGAAGGTGGCAGTGACGTGGGAGGGAGTAGGAGCATGAAAGCGAGACTGGACAGTAGCCCCAGTGACAGGCAACCTCAAGGCCAGCATTCGGGTCAACCTGAAGCCAGTGACTTCGGTAGGAAGTGGAAAGAGATTGAGCATCTGACAAGGGAAGGGTCTTTGTGGCTAAGAGAGCTAAATTAAAGCGTCATAAAGCCATTAACACAGGGAAGGAATGAAGGAATGAGGAAGAATTTGTTTAATAATTCAGAGAGTTGAGGCGGCTGCTCCAAAAGAAACCCATGGGCAGGAGAGATGGCATCAGAGTTTGGATCATTCCTGTTCAGCTCCTAGGGCTCCTGCCAGGTGGTTTACAACTGCGTGTACTCCAGCTCCAGGGGATCTGATGCCCTCTTCTGTCCTCTGTGAACACCAGAATATGCCCACACATATAAACAAAATAAAATATCATTGTGTGGAACTCAACTTCAAGGTCAGTGCTCTGCCTCACTGGCTGTAAACCCCTGGTCTGTGGATAGATTGCCTAGAGTCTGGAAATTTGGATAGAAAAGAAACATTGCATCTTTGTTTACTTTCGATGATACTGGCTGAACTGTGACATTCACCGGCAGTGTGACTGTAGGGAGACAGTACCCTGTTAATGTGTCACTAACTGGTGCGTCTGTTCATTTCTCCTTAGACTGTTTCATCTGCCTTGAGTTTCAGTCCCACTCAGCCAGATATAAATGCTGTTTTTAGTTGCTTACCTTTATCCTAGAGTGCACATGTGGAGATGGCCAAGCTCATTGCTCATCCTGTTATCTGTAACGAAGCACACATGAGGGGCTGGAGTGATGGCTGCGGTAGCGAGCACTTGCTTCTGTGCACAGAGGACCTGGGTTTGATTCCCAGCATCCACATGATGACTCACAACTGTCTGTAACTCCAGTTTCAGGGGATCTGAGTCCCTCTCTGGCATCCATGGGCACCAGGCACACACACATACATGCAGTTAAACACTTATGAATTAAAAAAAAAATTAAGCTGGCCAGTGGTGGCACATATCTTTTAATCCCAGTACTTGAGAGGCAGAGGCAGATGAATCTCTGTGAGTTTGAAGCCAGCCTGGCTTACAGAGGTAGTTCCAGGACAGCCAGAGCTGCACAGAGAAACCCTGTCTCGAAAAAACAATCAATAAATTTTAAAAACCAAAGGACAAGAAAAACACATATCATATTACAAATTGAGGGGTTTTTTTAACCACAGATATTTAAAGTAGCATAGTCGATTGTATTTGTACCCTTATGTTTTTATGTTGTGCACAAAGTTAGAAAACACTGCTGTGGAGGGATTCTTTTCATCCTTGTGCAGATGTTCCTGAAGAATATAGAGCAAGAGGGTCATGTGACCATTGGAGAGTATTTGCAGATGCCATTATCTGTCTTCATGAAGAGGCCTGGAAGCTGTATCAAGGCAGAATGTGTAAATACATGTTCTGAAAAATAAATACATGGGTGACATAGTTCTCTCAATTGTAGCTTAAATGATTTCTAATTTAAGCGATTATAGGAATATTTATCAACTTGATGGATTATCTTATTGTTTCTTATAGCAGGTGAACTTGAATGACCACCATGTTTGTCAATATGCTTTGGACTACTAAGAGCAGTCCTGACATTAGTGTATGTTTGTGTATGCTCCAAAGGACCCGTGTTTCTTGATCACCGGGATGAACTTGAGGGAATGTACAAGGTCTACTGCCAGAACCACGATGAAGCCATATCACTGCTTGAAGTCTACGAGAAGGACGAGAAGATCCAGAAGCATCTTCAGGACTCCTTGGCAGATCTTAAGTAGGAGATTCGACAGTCCTGCCTTTGCCGCTGCTCTCACACCTGCCTTTTAGATGCCCTATGGTCATGATATCTACCGCCAACCTTACTTGACACATAAGTGACGCATTATCACGTGTCCTGTGCTGTATCTTGCTCCTTTCTGTTATGTCATGGGAATCTTAAGTGACTTCCTGATTGTATGGCTTGGTTAGCAAGCCTCTAGTTTCAGCACTAGGAGACTGAGGCACGATTGGAGTGAGTTCAAGTCCAACTTATTCTACACAGTGACTTTCAGGTCAGCCCAGGCCACACATTGGGGCCTGTCTGAAGGGAGGGAGGAATTGTATGTGTCACAAACTGAGTTGGCGTTTGTAGTCTCAAAACAGCCGGGGAGATGGCTCGCTGTCTAAGCTGGGATACCCAACCCTTGGCATGTATGGTTTTCTTCCGTCTGCATGGCTTTTGTCTGCTGAGTAGGCTGGTGGGGATAGTGAGAAGGTCAATGCCATCCATCTCTAATACTCTCTCTTTCTCCCCTCCTGCTTCCGCGCTATAGGAGCCTGTACAACGAATGGTAAGTCCTTCCATTTGGTGCCTGGCGCACACACTATTTATTCAGTGGATTCGTCAAGCCCTCAGAAGGCTGCTTTCATTTCTTTATAGACAGAAATCTAGGCATGCTCTGCCAGACATTTTCACAGCACTTCCCACCAATACCACTTTATTTATTAATTTGCTTAGCGCTTCTTTTCTTCCCCCACAGCAAGGCTGTCTTTGCTGTTCAGCACCTATCATAGTGCTGCCCCTCTGCGGTACAGGACTGTATTTATTGAATAAATGAGAACAGAACACAGAGTCCTAGACCAAACTGTCTTTAGGGGTAGCAGATGATATCCAGAAACACCTTAGCATTGACAATTGACTGGAGTCCTTTTCCACTTGCTTTTACAGGGGCTGCACCAATTATATCAACCTGGGCTCCTTCCTCATCAAGCCCGTACAGAGAATAATGCGTTACCCACTGCTGCTAATGGAGTTGCTGAATTCCACCCCAGAGTCCCACCCAGATAAGGTCCCTTTAACCAGCGCAGTGCTTGCTGTCAAGGAAATCAACGTTAACATTAATGAATACAAGCGTCGGAAGGATCTAGGTGAGAAAGGCGCAGTTAGGTAAAGGAGGTTGCTTGGTTGCCAGGCCCTCCCTCCAACAAGGCTTTTCTCCAAAGAATTACTTCCCAGGAGCTCGACAGGGCAGGGTCCAGGTGTGAGGGGGCCGGGAGAGACAAACGGTGCTGGAATTCGGGGCAGCAGTGGTCTGAGAAGGACAACGTGATGATGACAAGCTACCCCCCCCACGCATATCAGATATTTACATTATGATTCATAACATTAGCAGTTATGAAGTAGCAGTGAAATAATTTTATGGTTGGGGTCACCACAGCATGAGGAACTGTATTAAAGGGTTGCAGCTGAGAAGCACTGGACTAGCCAGTGGTGACAGGAGGGCTCTTTGTCACACACTGTCCCATCACATCCTTGCAAGCAGGCCTGCTTAGGCTATTTTCTGATTCATCTAATTAGAGTTTTACTGATACCTACTAAATTCACAGACCCTTTTATTACCACCTGTGCCCAGTGGCTTGCTTTCTGACATGAGCCCTCATCTCCCCACCCAGCCTTGTGCAGCCGGCTAGCTGGATGCCCACCCATTCCCCCGTGGAATGAGCTAAACTCTTTTATTCTGTCATAGCTCACACTGACTACTCCACAGGCGCAGCATGGTGATTGCCCCGAGTCAGTTCAGAGGTCGGTCGTGTAGACCTCTCGGCCTTCCGCCTGCTGTCTGTGTGCTGTGCTCGAGTTAGAGCAATCTTCATGAAAACCCCACTCGTGCGCTGTGGCTTCGGGAGCTCTCTGCCACTGGAGCCCTTCCTTTAGGTTCAGCCTCCTGATACAGGGCGTCCTTTCTGCTCCACTTCCACCATTCCCATCAACTGTAATCTCCAGACTTTTCTGTTCTACACAGTGGCTTTCCTTATATACATCATTGTATATAAATAACTCATTTGTATACATGACTATCATATACTAATCTTAGATGGCTCAAAAATATTAAGCTCGAAGAGGTAAAATGGCTTTTATAAAGCTGAGCCCTGATTAGTGACAGACCTGAGTCTTGAACTCACAGGCATCCCAGCCTTACACTTCTGCTGCCTTTCCTCCTATCTCAGGCCCCTTCCCTGGCTGCCAGTCTCTCTCTGCCCGGAGAGCCACACCTCTGTCTAGACTGGTTCTTTGGACCAATATTTTGTCTGTTCAGTTATAAGTTATCGAAGACAAGCACTCGTTTCTGTTTGGGTTAATTTCATTTTATGCTCATTTTTAGAAAAACCTCTGTGTTTCTGGGCTGATTGAGTTCAGGTTGGCGGGGGAGGACCTCTTTTTGACCAGTGGCCTTGGCTTGCATCCTAGTGCTTAAGTACCGCAAAGGTGATGAGGACAGCCTCATGGAGAAGATCTCTAAGCTGAACATCCACTCCATCATCAAGAAGTCCAACCGGGTCAGCAGCCACCTGAAGCACCTCACGGGGTTCGCTCCTCAGGTGAGCTCTGTGCTTGCGGCATGTCTGGCAGCTCTGCAGGCCCTGGGGACAGCTGCTGGCATGGGTTGGCACCAGAACCTTCTTAGTGTCTCCTTTGGTTTTGCCTGTTAATGGAGCTAGGATCCTTCAACTACCAAGCTGCTTATGTGCAGAGGCAAATGAGGAGGCCACTGGCCCACGTATAATAGCTATTGTGGTCTTCAGACCTCTAAGACGTTTATAATCTATTTAGAGAACCCGATCCACAGTGCAGACATATAAGCTAGAAGGGATTTAGAAGATCTTCTAGATGAATGCCTTATGTTACGAAGAGGGAAACGTGAAAGGAGGAGATTGAGCAATTTGAACCACAACCTGGCAGTTGCAGTCTCCAGAGTTCATACTGCGCACCACATCCAGATGGTAACTGGAGTGGAAAATACACGGGAGAGAGACTTATACTCTGCATCTCGCACTTTGTTTCTGAACACCGTCGTACACAGGAGATTGGTGGAAGCATGTGTCTTCACCTGAGTTCACCTGAGCCTTCACAGAGGGAGCAGGGGAGGGGCTGCCAGACTGGAGAACACACAAGGGAAGGGCCTGGTAGACAGACGTGGTGGTCCCTGGAATGGAGAGGACAGCAGCCCGGCTAGGACACAGCAGGGAAGTCAGTTTGGAAGTAGGCAGGTCCACATGTGATCAGAATTCAGAGTCCTAGGGGCAGGTATCCAAACTCAGTTTGTTATGAAAGGAAACAGCAAATATATATATATTGGTGAAAGATGTTTCTAAGATATTTTCCCAATAAGATCTATTGAAAGAAAGTTCAGGTTTTCTAAAAGCACTCCTTTTGGACAGCTTAAAGATGAAGTATTTGAAGAGACAGAAAAGAACTTCCGGATGCAGGAGAGATTGATTAAATCTTTTATCCGAGACCTGTCCCTCTACCTCCAGCATATCCGGGTAAGTGTCAGCATGGCCCCAGGCAGGGTCGCTCTTCCTCCTCTGACCTGTTCACACAGCCCTGGTTAATGAAAGCAACCTGTACTGAAATG
Source organism: Ondatra zibethicus (assembly GCA_004026605.1). NCBI lineage: Eukaryota > Metazoa > Chordata > Mammalia > Rodentia > Cricetidae > Ondatra > Ondatra zibethicus. Next base: position 103,660 of record PVIU01002342.1, on the reverse strand, counting down.
ACCACTCTTCCATGGCCAGTGATTTGTATAGATGTTGTCTTTGTCAATAAGGTCTTAGCATCAGTTTGTGGGGAGCCTTTCCAACAGCCTGAGTTGTTGGCCAAGAACTTGATTAGATGTAACCCATACCCAGTACTGAAGCTTCATTTAGTGACGAGAGATATCTAGTCAGGGGCTCTGTTTTTTGGCAATTTCATTCAGGTCACCTTCATTATATGTACATATATAGGAAGCTTCTACTGTATTAGATTTCTATGTGAAATGGCCTCAAATGGCCCTTAATTTTAGCTGTCCCTCTCTCTCCTTGTTTGATCTTCCTGTTCCAGTCCATCCCTTTGCCCCCTCCCCCTGCCATCACAGTCTATCTATAGCTGTCTATCCTATTTCCCCATCCTGGGAAGATCTGTCCCTACCCCCAGTCCCTCACTCTACACCTAACCTCTGTGGGTCTACTATTTGTAGTTTACTAATCTAACTTAACACCTAACATCCACATATTAGCAAATGCATACCACATTTGTCTTTCTGGGTCTGGGTTACCCCACTCAGGATGATTTTTTTTTCTAGTTCCATCCATTTACCTGTGAATGCCATGATTTCATTTGTTAACAGCAGAGTAATATTCCATCATGTAAATGGTGAACATCTGGGTTATTTCCAGTTTCTGACTTATGACTGGAGAAGCAATGAACATGGTTGAGTAAGTGTCTCTGTAGTAGGATGAAGCATCCTTAGGTATACGCCCAAGAGTAGAGTAGCTGAATCAATTCCCATCTTTCTGATGAACTGCCACACTGATTTCCATAGTGGCTGTGTGAGTTTGCACTCCAATGGAGGAATGATCTCCTTGCTTCACATCTTCACCAGTGTGAGCTGTCACTTGTGTTATTGATCTTAGCATTCTGACTAGTGTAAAATAGAATCTCAAAGTGGTTTTAAATTGCATTTCCCTGATGACTGAGAATGTTGAGCATTTCTTTACATGTCTCTTGGCCATTTGAGTTCCTCTTTTGAGAATTTTCTGTTTAGATCTGCAGCCCATTTTAAAATTGGATTATTTTTCTTGATGTCCAGTTTTTTGCATTCTTTATATGTTTTGGATATTAGCTCTCTATCAGATGTGGAACTGGTGAAACTCTTTCCCCATCCTGTACTCGATCACTTTGTCAAATGATGGTGTCCTTTGCTGTACAGAAGCTTCTCAGTTTCACAAGGTCCCATTTATTAATTGTTGATCTTAGTGTCTGTGCTAATGGTGTTCAGTTCAGAAAGTCTTGTCCTCTGCCAAGGCTGTTCCCCACTTCCTCTTCTATCAGGTTCACTGTGTCTAGTCAAGCGTTGAGGTTTTTGATCCACTTGGACTTAAGTTTTGTGCAAGATGATAGACACAGATCTATCTGCATTCTTCTTCATGCCGACATCCAGTTAGCCAGCACCATTTGTTGTAAGTGCTATCTTTTATCCAGTGTGTATTTTTGGCTTTATCAGAAATCAGTTGTCTATAGGTGTGAATTTATGTCTGGGTCTTCAGTTGGATTCCATTGATCAGTGTGCCTGTTTTTGTGCTAATACCGTGCTGCGTTTATTGCTGTAGTACAACTTGATATCTGGAATGGTGACACCTCCAGTAGTTCTTTGATTGTTCATGATAATTTTATCTGATAATTGTCACTTTAAGATCTGTGAAGAATTGTGTTGGAATTTGATAGGGATTGCATTGAATCTGTAGAATGGTAAGATGGCTATTTTTTTAAATGATTTTTTTTATTTTTACGTTCATTGATATTTTACCTGTGTGCATGCATGTCTGTGTGAAGGCGTCTCATCTTCTGGAGCTGGAGTTTCAGGCAGTGGTGAGCTGCCATGTGGATGCTCAGAATTAAGCCTGCGTCCTCAGAAGAGCAGCCAGTGCTCTTAACTGCTGAGCTGTCTCTCCAGCCCCAGGATGGCCATTTTTACTCTAGTAATCCTGCTGGTCCAGGAGCATGGAGAGCTTTCCATCTGCTGATACCTTCTTCAGTTTCTTCAATATCGTAAAATTTTTAGTCATATAAATCTTTCACTCGCTTGGTTAGAGTTACCCCAAGATATATTTTTTATTAAGGCTATTGTGAAGGGTGCTGTTTTCCTGATTTCTTTCTCAGCCCATTTGTCATTTGTAGTATAAATTTTTTTGTGAGCTGATTTTGCACCCTGCTACTTTGCTGAAAATGTTTATCCACTGTAGGAGTTTCCCGGTGGAACTTTTGAGGTCACTTACGTATACTATCATATCAGCTGCATATAAGGAACTTTTGGGGCCACTTACGTATACTATCATATCAGCTGCATATAAGGTACTTTGGGGGCCACTTACGTATACTATCATATCAGCTGCATATAAGGATACTTTGACTTCTTTCCAGTGTGTACCCCCTTGATCTTTCAGTTGTCTGATTGCTCTGGCTAAGACTCAAGTACCATACTAAATGGGTATGGAGAGAGTGAGCAACCTTGCCTTGTTCCTAATTTTAGCAGAATTGCTTCGAGTTTTTCTCCATTTAAGTTGATGTTGGCCGTGGGCTTGCTATAAACTGCCTTTATTATATTGAAGTATTCCATGTATCTCTAATCTATCCAGGACTTTTATCATGAAGGGGTATTGATTTTGTCAAAGGCCTTTTCTGCGTCTAATGAGATGATCATGTGGGTTTTGCTTTTCGGTTTGTTTATGTGATGGATTACATTTATTAATTTACATGTGTTGCCCCATCTTTGCGTCTCTGGGATGAAACCTACTTGATCATGGTGGATGATCTTTTTGATGTGTTCTTGGATTCAGTTTGCCAGTATCTTATTGAGAATTTTTCCATCTATGTTCATGAGGGAAAATGGTCTGCAATTCTCTTTCTTTCTTTTTTTTTTTTTTATATTTTTATTTATTTATTATGTATACAATATTCTGTCTGTGTGTATGCCTGCAGGCCAGAAGAGGGCACCAGACCCCATTAAAGATGGTTGTGAGCCACCATGTGGTTGCTGGGAATTGAACTCAGGACCTTTGGAAGAGCAGACAATGCTCCTAACCTCTGAGCCATCTCTCCAGCCCTGCAATTCTCTTTCTTTATTAGGTCTTTATGTATGGGGTTAGATATCAGGCTGTGGCCTCATAAAATGAATTGGGTTGTGTTCCTTCTGTTTCTGTTCTGTGGAATAATTTGAGAAATCTTGGCATTGACTCTTCTTTAAAAGTCTAGTAGAATTCTGCACTAAATCAACATACCGAAAAGCAAAACTCACATGATCATCTCATTAGACGCAGAAAAGGCCTTTGACAAAATCCAAGCACCCACATGGCACTTCTGTAACTACAAGATCTAACACCTTCTCACAGATATACATGCAGGCAAAACAACAATGCACATAAAATAAAAATAAATAAAATTTTAAAAAATGACATAGGTGTTAAGGCAGGACCTATGTAACACTCACACCATTCAACTGTTGGTCTGGTTTGGCTCTGACCAACAGTGCAGGTTAGGAGACAGCGCATGGTGGTTTTAACTAAGGGGTTTTGTTAACTTTTGAAATACACTCGTGGAGGTTTTCTGTATTTGGATTTCATCTGCATTAATATCAATACAGTAGGGGTTCCCTAAACTTAAACCGTCAATCATGTGCCGAGCAGACAACTTAGCTCAGGACTCAGAAACAGTCGTGATGGGTCAGGAGCCTCTCCTGTGCAGTTCACTTCTTCAGCGCATGATAATTGAGCCAGCAAACACAACATCTCTCCCTTCTCAAGCTCACATCTCAGTGGTGTGGACGAGGAGACACCAAGGCTTAGGGAGTCACACCATCTGACAGAAGATGCTTCTGTAGTGCTGGGAAGGTTCGGGGGAGGGTGGAAGCAGTCAGGGGAGCCGCAGAACAGGTTGTCAAAAGGAAGGCTGAAATAGCTGTCCTCAGGAAGGGGCAGTGTGAGCCAAGACTTGAGCAGGGAGGCGTGCTCATTAATTCTCCAGGAATCATCCAGTTCCGAGCTTACGGTGAATTAAGAACTCTTGGGTGCTTGGTTTGACAGCACATAAACTTAAAATCGGGACATTACAGAAAAGGTTAGCATGGCTCCTGCTCAAGGATGACACAGATTCCCGAAGCCTCCCATATCTAAAAGAGAAGAGTTCTTCCATTCTGAAGAACTTAGGTTCGCTTCCCAGCACCCACCTCAGATGGGCAGCTCACGGTCTGTGACTCCTCTTCTCGGGTGTGATGTCCTCTTCTCGGGGGTGTGATGTCCTCTTCTCAGGGGTGTGATGTCCTCTTCTGGCCTCCACAGGTGTCCACATGCGCATACACACAGTTTTTTTTTTTAAATCTTTTTGTTTGGTTTTGTTTTGTTCAAGGCAGGGTTTCTCTGTGTAGCCTTGGTTACCTGAAACTCTCTCTGTAGACCAGGCTGGCCTTGAACTCAAAGATCCATCTGCCTTCCAAGTCCTAGGATTAAAACTGCGCCATCACTGCCCTGCTCTTTTATTTTTGTTTTAACTTAAAAACAAACAACAAGATCTTTCTCCGACTGAGGTACAGAACGATGCTAAGCTGATAAATCCACCAGTTTTTCTGTACCATAGTTCTCTGCACCCCATCCATCCTTTATAAAGGCATGCGTATTTCAACATGAAAATATTGCAAGAGAGGGGACTTTGCAGGCAGAATTGTCCCGACAAGCTACTGCTCAGCAGACTGTTGAAGACCAGAAAGTTCTTTTTATTTCACTTTGTCTTCCTCACGGGCTCCAGGAATCTGCGTGTGTGAAAGTGGTGGCAGCCATGAGCATGTGGGACCTGTGTATGGAGAGAGGACACCATGACCTGGAGCAGTTCGAGAAGGTGCATCGCTGCATCAGTGACCAACTCTTCACACGCTTTGTAAGTAGCTGTCCAGCCCTGTTTCAAGGGTTGGCTTCCTTCCCAGAGTCCTCTCAAAAGGCAGCTCACACGAAAGTCCCTTCCAGAGGCCTGAGTCACAAGCTTTAGTGTGCTGCATCGGAGTTTGAGATAGGACGTGACCAGCGTGGGGACAGTAGGGCCTGGAAGTATTCTGGGGTTTCCTCATAACTTACATTCTTTATTTCAGAGGACAAACTAGAGAGAAAAGCTAGGAAATGTAGTCTGGTGGATTCACTGAATATACTGATCTCAAAAAAACTTACTCTTCAATATTCCTTTTCCAGTTAAAATATCATCAGGAAATGACTCCATAGAGAAAGTGCTACAGGGGCAGATTGCTTAAGAACTCCCAAAAAGAAGCGGGGGCCGTTGCCAGTAGATTGTGTGGCTTTGTTAGAGCCTTCTGCCGGGAGGAAGGCTAAAGCGGGTGGGCATGCACACCGGGAAACTTCCAGGGGCTCCCGCAGGAAATTCTTTTAATAGTATGCCACTAGGCTGGGACAGCCCAGCTCCCAAAGAGCATGAGGACCCATGCTCTTGTTTTGTTTTTTGTTTGTTTGGTTGGTTGGTTTTTCAAGGCAGGGTTTCTCTGTGTAGCCCTGGTTGTCCTGGAACTTACACTGTAGACCAGGCTGGCCTTGAACTCAGACATCTGCCTGCCTCTCTGCCTCCTGAGTGCTGGGGTTAAAGGCGTGCACCACCATGCCTGGCCTGAGGACCCAAGTTCTATCTCTAGTACACTTGTTAAAAAAGAGCCGGTGTGGTGGCCACACAGACTAATCACACATCATACTGAAGTGTACTTTAGTATGCATGAGCAAAGAAGCTAGAGGGGGTGTAGGCAAAGGCCTATTACGCGAATTGTCAGGTGAAGCACAGTAGGGCATGGCTATGGGTCTACACAGAGTCACCTTGGACCGTAGAGCAAAGAGGGGTATAAGGCATGACCAAATCAACCTTAAAGTGCTTTGGAGACAAAAATGAGGTCCTGACCAGCGACCTGCCTTTCTTGTCCCCATAGAAGGAGAGGACTGAGCGGCTTGTCATCAGCCCCTTAAACCAGCTGCTGAGCATGTTCACGGGGCCCCACAAGCTGGTGCAGAAGCGCTTCGACAAGCTCCTGGACTTCTACAACTGCACTGAGCGTGCGGAGAAGCTCAAGGACAAGAAGACTCTGGAGGAGCTGCAGTCAGCCCGCAACAACTACGAAGCCCTGAACGCCCAGCTGCTGGACGAGCTGCCCAAATTCCAGCAGTACGCCCAGGGCCTCTTTACCAACTGCATCCACGGCTACGCCGAAGCCCACTGTGACTTCGTGCAGCAGGCGCTGGAGCAGCTGCAGCCCCTGCTGTCGGTGCGTCCTTCCCTTTGCTAGGGCCGCGTTATCTCTGAAACACAATTGGTGCTTTCTAGAATTCTTGGTAGGGTCATATGGTCTTGCCATCAGGGACTGTTGGTTCATTCTTGGTGTCTTAAAGCCTGAGGTTGTTCAAACATCTCTTTCCATCTTGAGCCATTTCTAGAAGGGTTAGCTCGCAGGCAATGACAGAGCTCCTTGTCTCTTGCATCGACTGCCATTTTGTTGCCTAATTCAGCCAACTACAGCTGACTGTAGTGTGTGTAGTTGGCTCTGAAGACTTTGTCAGGCCCAGGGATCTTTCATCTGTGTTCTCTTCTTTCCTGTCTTGACTCCCGACGGTCTACAGTCACTGAGAGCCACTGACCGAGAAGGCAACTTGATTGCCATCTTCCACGAGGAGCACAGCCGGGCCCTACAGCAACTTCAGGTCTTCACCTTCTTCCCCGAGTCCCTCCCTGCTCCCAGGAAGCCCTTTGAGAGGAAAACCACAGACCGCCAATCTTCCCGGAAGCCCCTTCTTGGCATGGTGAGTAGGCACCCAGTGTGGCATCCAGTGCTGATGGACACACCGGGCACATGAGCATGTCACTTAGCTTCATCATCTCTAACCCAGATGGTAGGTGATAATCACCAGCCCTGCATCACAGGGCAGTCACCAGACTTAAATAAGTTAACATGTGGAGTTGCGTAGCGCATAAGCACTGTGCAGATATTATTAATATCAAAGACTTATTGTGCTTCTGCATGTGGACAGCATAGTGCGAGTTTTGACTTTTCATAATAAATGGAGAATAAGAGGCTATTGGGCCTGTTCCATCACAGGCTCTGTTTCCCGAGCATCACTGATGTGGCTCTGGTACCCGACTGCGACCACCTAGAGTCTTGATGTGAATTTCAAGCTGCCTTCTGGAATCATTCTTAGATCTTAGTAAAGCATTGATACATGGATGAGTTCATTAATGAATGAGTTAGAGATTTATTCAGGCCTATTTTTGACCATGTATTAGGAAAGTTAGCACAACCAAACTATTAATGACTTTTTCACCTGGAGTGGCACTGTTTTTTGTTTTTAGCATAGTTCTTTCCTATTTTAAATCTGGGGGTAAGATATTCCAGATCATGTGGGTGCCTAGCCAGAAGGACCAACCAATGATCTTCCTTCCGTAGACATTTGTTCCATAGACTCCTACAGGCAGCCAGTTACTTTACAGGGGAGAACTGGATTTATTATTACCTTTAGCTTTTTGTTTTTAAGATTTTTATTTTAAATTATGTGTATATGTGTATAGGTGCCTAGAGAGTCCAGAAGAGGGTGTAGGATTCTCTGGAGCTGCAGTTACAGATGGTTATGAGTCCTCTGACATGGGTATTAGGGTTCTACGAGAGCAGAGTATTAAATTAAGGTAATTTAATACTCATTATATAGGTTTATCTAGCAATGTAATATAAGACCTAGTGATACACTTGGAATTTGGATTTTTTTTTCCATTTTAAATTTCATTTATTTTGATAGTAGCAGTTGAACCCAAGGCCTTATGCGTGCTCAGAATATGCTCTGCAGTTGGGCAGCGCCCTCCCTAGCCCCAGTATTATATCGTGTAGCACTTTAATCAAATTTTTGTTTATTTTCTATTTTTGCATAAAATAAGGGTGTTAGTTGCCTCATGCCATCAGAGACATCAAAACGTTGTCTAAAGGACCACAATTTCTACCTAATGCAGCCTTACTTGGTTATGAAAGCATCTTTTGTAGGTAGTTGAGTGGCTGAGGGTTGTGCCTCGCTCCTGAGATGGTAGGCTGAGATTAAATACGATGCTAAGGTTATGGTCCTGTGCTAGGGGGACAGCATGGTTCTTACTGGTCTTTTTCCTCAGCCGAGCTACATGCTGCAGTCAGAAGAGCTGCGGGCCTCCCTGCTGGCAAGGTACCCCCCTGAAAAGCTCTTCCAGGTGGAACGGAACTTCAACGCTGCTCAGGACTTGGATGTCTCCCTTTTGGAAGGTGACCTGGTGGGTGTGATAAAAAAGAAGGACCCCATGGGCAGTCAGAACCGCTGGCTCATCGACAATGGAGGTGAGGACTCCAGGTTCTGGGCAAATGTGACTGAATGAGGAAAAAGACATGGGAGCCTTTGGTTAAGGGGGAGTGATCATAGAATTGTCCTGGTTTCTAGAGAGTGTGTGGTACCCAGGTTGATAGTGAAGCCATGTGCTTCAGACTGCTTTTGTTTTGACAACTTTCAGAGAAGATTCTGTTATTTATCCTGAAACTGTTGCCATGTTTTTTTTCTAAGTCACCAAGGCAGCTGCCCTCTGAGTGTGTAAACTGTTTATGAATTAAAAACCTGTGGTTTTGTTAGCTGTCCCTGTAATAATGTTACTTTATGGCTGTTTAGAGAGGGACGTGAAATCAAACACTTCACAGCTTTCTTTTTTTGGAGGAAGATTATAGACTTTAGTATAATCCTTTTTCCCACAATCCCCAAATCCACAACCCCCAAGTTTAGACCAACAGGGCTCTTTCAGAACCTGCTTGTCAAACCTGCACGGAGCCGCAGGGCAGGGCTTGCAGTCATCACTAGCCTTTCCAGCAGGAACCCTTGTCTGTCTGCTGTGGAGGGTGGCGAAATAGATAAATATTTGACATTCCTCAAACCAAAAAAATTATGAGTTCCAAAGCTCCTGGCCTAAGTATTCTAAGTAGAGTTTGGGGGGTATAGGCCAGTTTTAGCATTTTGGGGGTGCCTTTAAAAGCATCTTGTGGGCTGGGGAGGTTGATGAAGAGCTCTCCAGATCAGTGGTTTAGAGTTCAGACTCCAGAATCTATGGGAAAAGCCAGAAGACATACCTCATACTACATCCAAAGACATCCTGCCACGTGGGGGACCCAGGATTGTCCCTTAGCTCTAGAAACCTGGAATTCCTTCCTGAGCAGAGTCCTGGGACAGAAACAAAGAAAAATTGTGATAAGATTAAAATACCAGCGTTTAATAAAAAAGAAACCATAAGGGAGACATTCTTTGAGTGTGAAGTTGCATGTTCAGGGTCTGTGCTCCTCGAATTTCTTTCTTATGAGAAGCATCTTTGTGTTTGGAATGTGTGGCTGAGAGCCCTCTATCATCATTAGAGACATTTTGTTGAAGTACACACGCTGGACACTGCATGTGCTTCACCCAAGAGCCAGCATCCTGCGTTACAATACTCATGGCAGGCCACAGCTTTCCATGACCCTAAGATGGTTCTGGTATATGGAGAGGGTGGGTACAGATGGCCTTTCTGAGGGACTGGGCACAAGGACAACCTTGAAATCTGTTTTTGACATGGTGTATTTGAATTTAAGCTTACCCAAGTCTTTTCTTGTGTGGTCTGGGCATCCTGTTACATTGTCTTTTGTGCCTGTTGCCTAACGTGATATTTTTGTTTCCTTTTTCGGCCCTGTTATTTTGCAACAGGGTCTCACCTTGTGGCAAGGCTATCCTTGAACTTGGAGTAATCTTTCTGTTTCAGTCTCCTGAGTGCTGAGGTCACAAGTATGAGCCACTAAATTTTGGTGTTTCATTAGTTATTTTTAAACAAACATGATTTGTTTTGTTTTATGTTTTTCAGCAGCCTGTTAATTATCCACATATATCCTTGTCGTTTTCATGTTGTGCGGCTATAATAATGACCTGGAAGGCAGCCACGGGTATGGGGCATTTTCTGGCTTTGGCTGTTGCAAGCCATTATGTCACTAAGCACTTGGTTTTTGCCTTCCTTGATCTAACTTTTTTTTTTTTAATGAGTATGATGATTTGGCTGCATGTATGACTATGCACCACATTTGTGCCTGAAGGTAGTATTGAACCTCCTGGAACTGGACTTTATGAATAGTTGTCAGTGCATTGTGGATGCTGGGAATTGAACCCAGGTCCCCTGGAAGAGCAACTGGTGTTCTTAACTGGTCAGCCATCACTGCAACCCCATTGACTTAGCTTTTAAATTAAACACACACACACACACACACACACCCTCTTGCTCCAGCTTTAGCTGCTGTTCTTTTCTTCTGCAGTCACCAAAGGTTTTGTGTACAGCTCCTTCCTGAAGCCCTACAATCCTCGGCGCAGCCATTCGGACGCCTCCGTGGGCAGCCACTCATCCACAGAGTCGGAGCAGAGCAGCACCTCGCCCAGGGTCCAGCGGCAGAACAGCAACAGTGCCTTGACCTTCAACTCCAACATGACTGTGTCCTTCACCTCAGGGCTTTCCCCAAAGCAGCCCCAGGATGCCTCTTCACTGAAGGAATGTGACCAAGGAACTCTCAGTATGTCCTTGAACGCAGGGAGTGCAGAAACTGGGCCTTCCAGGTGCTTTTCCGACCCAGACTCTACCTGCCAGCTTAGGTCAGGGGACTCTGCAGATGGTGCCAGAGACATAAGCCAACCTGTTTCAACCCCGAGGGGCTGCCAGCGAAATTCCAGGCATCCAGAAGTGGCCGATTACTCTGTACCAGGGCGAAATGAACAAGGTAATGACTTGGTAAAAGGAAGTGCAAGAGCCTATCCGACTCCAGAAGACAGGAGCGCAAGAGCCTATCCGACTCCAGAAGACAGGAGCGCAAGAGCCTATCCAACTCCAGAAGACAGGAACACAAGAGCCTATCCGACTCCAGAAGACAGGAGCGCAAGAGCCTATCCGACACCAGAAGACAGGAGCAGAGGGCTCGGAAGCAGTGAGACAGAAGGCAACCAGGTACGCACACCCTGCCCCTGTGTGGCTCCCCAGGCAGGGGCAGATGTGGAGTTAGTACAGGAGAGGGCCAGGCAGGGGCTGTAACCCTATCCTGTCTTACATGCCACAGAACCCCACTGCCCTAGGGAGCAGCCCCCCTCTCCTGCACAGAGCACCCGCTTCCACAGACACTTCCAGGACATCCCGGGCCCTTCTGCTTTGTCACTGGATGCCAAGATAAAATCTATTTTTACTCTTCAAACCTATGCATTCATCCAGTGTATGGGGGCTGCAAGCTTTTGTCCCCTAGCTCTATCTTTATTCCCAGAATTTAGAAATGAAAGTCAGAGCTGTTTCTGCTTTTCCTGTTTTTGTATGGCCTGCTCCTGCCTCATGAGCCAGGCGTCCCCTTTCTCTCACACATTTTGGTTCCCCACGTAGTTGAGGCTGCGCCCTTGTTGCCGAGGCTCACACAGCAGCAGGTTTCCTGGCTAGTCTTAGATGTGTTATGTTGCCGAGGCTGGAGTCTAGATTCCAAAAGCCAGTTCTCGTCTCCAGTTTGGCTTTCATGTCCCCGGTAAATGTGACACCTGCTCGCTTCTGCCTGATGGTTCTTTCTGCTGACAGCTTGGGGCAGGTTTCCCAGTTCTGGACCCGAGTGGACAGCATCTTCTGACTTATTAACAGGGAACTCAGTTCTAGCCTCATCAACTCCTGAACGTGGGCTGTCCTGAGACTATGGCCCTTGGGGCCTCACGGCTTCTCCTATCACTGAGTCCTCTCCTCCCCCATGCTGTGCTCTCTGTCCTCTTGATGGCACCTACTGTTGTTAGATATTTTACTCTTTTGACTTTTGGGGGGGTTCACCACCCAGCTCCCAAATAAATCATACACAGAGACTTTTTCTTATTTATGAATACCCAGCCTTAGCTTGGCTTATTTCTTGCCAGCTTTTCTTAAATTATCCCGACTACCTTTTGCCTCTGGACTTTTTCCTTTTCTTCTGTGTTATCTTACTTTCAACTCTTACTCGCTGGGAGGCTGGCTGGCCCCTGATGTCATCCTCTTTTCCTCGTTTCTCCTTCTATTCATACTCTCTGCCTGCCAGCCCCGCCTACCGTTGCCCCGCCTACCGTTGCCCCGCCTACCGTTGCCCCGCCTACCGTTGCCCCGCCAGCTCTTTATTAGACCATCAGGGGTTTTAGACAGGCAAAGAAGCACAGCTTCACAGAGTTAAACAAATGCAGCATAAACAAAAGCAACATGCCTTAAAATAATATTCCCCAACAATCTACAGATTGACCTTTCTTGTTTTGAGATTAATCCTGAGTTATTACTTTAGTTTGACTTGGGGTTTTGTTTTTCTTTCCTGTTCTGGGAATGGAGCCCACCCGGGGTTTGGGGCAGGCTAAGCCTGTGCTCTGAGCTCTTAGCCTAATGGAGACTTTCTAGTGGAATATAGAATTGGAGTAGACGGTCCCCTCGCAGCTCACCATCTTCCATATTGACCAAGGTTCCTGCTGTTCTTTAAGGCTGTTCTGAAACAGTAAAACGGTCTGCATTTTTTGAGAGGTTTTTGGTTGAGACAGAGTCTCACCAGGTAGCCTAGTCTGGCCTGTAGTTAGTGGCATGCCCCTTGTTCATTATGCCTCTGCCCTGTTCATTATGGATTACTACAATCATATGCAGCTATTTAAACTGTCAGTCAGATTAGAAGTTCACCTTCAGCCCAGCGGTGGTGCACATCTTTAATCCCAGCACTCGGGAGGCAGAGGCAGAGTTTGAGGCCAACCTGCTCTACAGAGAGTGTTTCAGGACAGCCAGGGGTACACAGAGAAAACCTGTCTTGAAAAAACATAAAGATTAGAGAGAGAGAGAGGAAAGGAATCCCACTTCCAGGCCCACGGGTGACCAGTAGACACAGTACATATTGCCCTCACAGCATTGCTGCAAGCAGGTTCCTAACCCCCTCTCTTTCCTTCACATAGGTCTATTTTGCCGTCTACACCTTCAAGGCACGAAACCCAAATGAACTGAGTGTGTCGGCCAATCAGAGACTCAAGATCCTTGAGTTTAAAGATGTCACAGGCAATACGGAGTGGTGGTTGGCTGAAGTTAACGGGAAGAAGGGCTATGTCCCTTCCAATTATATCCGGAAAACTGAGTACACCTGAGCCCAGGTTGCCCCGCCCCGCCTTGCTGCCACTTTCAGTCTGCCGAAGGCATCTGGTGGCCCCAGGCACCCGCTCCTGAGCGCAGGCCCCACCACACTGCCTGTCCATAACTGGAGTGCAAGCTAAGCTTTGTTCTCGATTGGGTTGTACACCGTGATACTCGCTAGAATTTGAAGTGGACCCCAGTGCTTGTCGATGATTCCCTGACCACAAGCAGCAGCCAAGTGCTGGTGTTGGCTTTGGGAAATGAGAAGTTTCCAATCAGAAAAGCAGTATTGGATGCAGGAAGCTTGTGCATCGATTGTTGCAGCCTCTGTGGTTGACTGAGCAGTCAGCTGAGGGGAAAAGGAGCATGCTGGGAGAACCCCGCCATCATGCCTCTGTGCATGGTAAAGGTTTTGTCAAGATCATATTAAACCTGGTGCATCAAAGCATCTGAGACACCCCCAGTACCTGACACCCCTTCTCTCTCTGACGTGCTCCCGATTCCTAGTTCATGAAATGCTAACCTTATTCTTTCTTGCTGCTCCTGTTAGGTGTTTACAGTCCTCCTTTCCTTTTGACCTTGTGTCTGGAGGGTTCTCTTGCCTTGTCAGACATGGTCATCTGTCTTCTCCTTATACTCATTGACCTTATAGTCTCTGTGTGATGTCACCTAACCTTTCTCCCTGTACGCGATAACTGACAGACTTTTCTAGACTACCCTGAGGTCAGCACTCCGGCTGGTCCCTGAAAGTATTCATTCTGCAGTAATCTCCAACTGGTTGAGCCTGGAGGAAGCCTGGATGCCTTTGTCTTCCACCCGAGCACTCTGCTGCCATCTAGTGGCGTCCACACATGCTCACAACAGTCGTGGCTTATTTGAAGTAGGTAGAATCCGTGACCACAGAAGCAGCTTGTTTCAGACTTGGAAACAGAGGGTTTTCTTTCTCACCAACTGTCATACTTCAGACACAATTTTCAAAGCCAAACAGATGCTAAAGTGCCTAATGAGACCTCACGCCCAAGACTGGAAAGTGTTCACTAAACCTCATGTGAAGAAATGGCCTGAGGCTTGTCTCAGCCGGCATTCGGACTCGAGCTGAGCCCTCCTTGGACCAGCCTTCCAGCCGCTGCTCCTCCAGCTGCACGTTTGGCCTTAAAATCCTGGTGAATCAGGATGTGCCTGTGGACACCCCAGCCACAGCTTCTGCTCCACTGGTCGGGGCCTCTTATGAAGTGTTTATATTTAGAGATGTTTATATTTAAGTAGCTATTTTATAAATAAAAGTATTTCTATTGGCCATAAGTGTTTTCTTCATCTTGATTCTGAGTTTTTTTTTTTATCCTTGCCCAGCTGAGTCACAAGGGACCCTGTTTTCTTTCAATACTAATACAGCAGTGTTTTTTTTTCTTATTTTTTTTAAAGATTTATTTTTTTATGTACATTGGGGTTTTGCCTGCATGTATGTCTGTGTGATGATGCCAGATTCCCAGGAACTGGAGTTGCAGTTGTGAGCTGCCATGTGGTTGCTGGGAATTGATTGGAAGAGCAGCCAGTGTTCTCAACTGCTGAGCCATCTCTCCAGCCCCTACAGCAGTGTTTCTCAACCCATGGATCATGATCTCTTTGGGGATTAGATATCCTGTATATCAGATTTTATTTATATTTTGATTCATAACAGTAGCAAATTATAGTTAATGAAATAGCAACGAAATAATTTTACGGTTGGGGGTCACCACAACATGAGGAACTGTATTAAAGAGTTGCAGCATTAGGAAGGTTGAGAATCACTGGTCCACAGTTTTTGGTCATAGATTTGAGTCTTTAATCCACTTTGAGGTGTTTTTCTCTTTTTTGGGGTATGCAGTGGGATGATCTTGTTATGTAGCCCAGGCAGGTCTCAAATGAGATCCTTTTGCCTCACCTGGGTGTTGGGGTTACAAGTATATGTTTACTCTGCCAGCCAGCTTTGAGTTTTGTTTTTTTTTTTTTTAATATGTCTGGTGTGTGGTGCACACCTTCAACCCCAGAGCTTGAGAGACAGAGGCTGGAGGAGCACATCACTTTTCATTGAGTTTTTAAGCGACTAGAGTTTGTCGTTTCTAGATTTGTTTCCTCTGAACTTCTATGTCTTGGTTGAGTTTTTCATCCAAATTATTGAATTTCTCATCCCAGGAGTTTAATCCCTTGTTCAGGTTCTGAATTTGTTCTTTCCTTCTTTTGTTCATGAGTATTTCAAGTGTTCTCACCATAAAAAAAAAATTATGTTCACAGCTGAGTCAGGCTGTTCCCCTAACAGCCTGCACAGCATCTTCCAGTACTGTGAAAACGAACCAGAAACCTGGCTGTAAATCCATGGCTGGCAAGTTCACAGGCCCCACGGATAGAACCTATTCCTATTGTTTTGCTAAATGCACATAGTATCAAGCTGCTCTCTAAATTTATCTCTACCCATAGATGAATGCAGCTCTCAGCCCTCATCAGAGAAGTTTCTTTGTGCAGTAGACAGTGGTTAACACAGAAAGTCACAGCTGGTCAAGTCGGGGTCCAGCCTCGACGGGGTTCACACATCCTAGGGTAGGGGCATGAGGATTGGAAATATCAGGTGGGAGGAACAGATAGCACTGGGAGGATAATCCCGTGAATGCTGTGCCGCATCTATTTTCCATACATTTATATACCCCGATCCAAAAGGATGGGGTGGAGGGAGGCAAAAGACTGCTTTAACACGATACAAAGAACAAACAGCAATTACCTGCCTCAGCACCTGAGACATCAAGCAACTATATCCTGAGTTAAGCATTCTGTTGTTTAGGCAGGACACGCAGCAACCATACCTTAGACCAAGTATCCTGTAGGCAGCCACTCCCTGGGTCAAACCTGTCATACCCTTGAAGAAACAGAAATAGGCCCGAATTCACTGACCCTTGGACAAGGTAGGATGGACCCACATCTGTGGGCCCCCACATGGTCAGAGTGCAGAGAATAAATATCAGTGGAGTGCTCAGTCACACAACTGGCACATCTGTAACATCACATCCCCTCTCCAAAGACTCAGAGACCAAAGAAGTGGGAGCAGAAAGATTGTTAAGAGGCAGAGGTCAGGGAAGGCTGGAGTGAACCGCCTAGCTAGGACAGGAGCGACGCCTGCGTGACAAGACCAAGCCAGTCAATGTTCCAGTGCGGAGTGGAAAGTGTTTCACGAGCCCTATCCCTAACCAAGAAGCTATGGACAGTTAGGGACTCTGGGGGAGGGGAATCTCAGGCTTCTTAAAGGCTGTGGCTCTAGGTAGGTTGACCACACTCCAGTGGATGGCCCCAACCTTGTGAGTGTAGGGACAGCACAAATTAGAGTCGAGAATTATAAAACAAAGGAAGTTGTGGGTCTGGGGGTGACCCAAGGAGTTACACAGACTGAGTACTGAATATGATCAAATACATTATAGGAAACCCAATAAAATCAGTGTGTGCATGAGTTAAGACGTTGCTCATGATAAACTTACACAATTTTTGTCAGTGGAAAAATGAAGGCTGAAATATCAACACAGTGTAAACAGCAAGTTGGAGGGAACTTTAGAGCTGTGACTCTGGTAGCAAACCCATGTAGGCTTTGTTAGAAGACATCACCTGTGCTGGGGGAGATGAACGGATCGAAGGCAGGAGGAGCAATTGCTGGGGATATGAATTCTTAACTGACTTAGGCAAAAGATTGAGAATGGGAAAGAAAAATATCCTATAAAGAATATGAAATTGAAGCTGGACTGTGGTGGTGCACACCTTTAATCCCAGCAGCACTTACGGGGCAAAGGCAGGTGGATCTCTGTGAGTTCAAGGCCAGCTCTGGTCTACAGAGCGTGTTCCAAGACAGCCAAGACTACACAAAGAAACTTGTCTCAAACAAACAAATGAAAAAAAAAATGAAATTGAAGAACTAAAGGAATCATTGGCAAAAGGGTAATAATTGGGCCAGTAGCAATTTTATAAAAAGTATATTTTGTCTTAATACTAGATGCCTTCTAGGCCTCCGTTACCTAAGACGGCATCTGCAGAGCCGCAGGGCCACACTGCCATCACCTGGGAGCTGTGGTCAAGGCTGGCCCCAGATTAGTCTGTGCTAAGACACGGCCCCCTTAGGGTTACTATCGCTATGATGAAACACTACAACCAGAACAACTGGGGAGGAAAGGGTTTGTTCAACTTACATATCCCGAGTCACAGTCCAATGCAAGAACTCAAACAGGGCTGGAACCTGGATGCAGGAACTGAAACAGGCCATGGAAGAGTGCTGCTTACTTGCTCCTCATGGTCTTGTTCAACCTGCTTTGTTATAGAACCTAGCACGGTACCACCAGACTGGGCCACATCAATCACTAATTAGGAAAATGCTCAATCTGATGGAGGCATTTTCTCAACTGAGGTTCCCTCCTCTTGGATGACTATAAATTGTGTCAGGTTAACTTAAAATCAGGCAGCACAATGTCCATCTAGGAAATTTTTAAAAACTAAAACTTTTAAAAAATTTACATGTGTGTGTGTGTGTGAGAGAGAAAGAGAGAGAGAGGGAGAGAGACAGAGAGACAGTTTGTGTGTATATGTCATATGTGCATGGGTGCCTGTGAAGCTGAAGTTACAGGAAGCTCTGAGCTGCTCAGTGTAGGCACTGAGACAGGACTCCAGCCCACTGCAAGAGCAGCAAGTGCTCTTAGCCACTGAGCCATCTCTCCAGCCTCTTAAAACTGATTTTTTTGAAATAGAGTCTCTATTATAGCCCAGGCTAGCCTCAAATGTGGTCTTCCCATGTTATTCTCTTAAGTTACATGCATCACCACATTCAACCAAGCAGGTAATTTTTTTTAATAGTGAAAGCTTCTTTTTTTTTTTTTAAAGGTTTATTTATTATGTATACAGTGTTCTGCCTGCATGCCAGAAGAGGGCACCAGATCTCATTACAGATAGTTGTGAGCCACCATGTGGTTGCTGGGAATTGAACTCAGGACCTTTGGAAGAGCAGCAGTGATCTTAACCTCTGAGCTATCTCTCCAACTCCAAGCAGCTAATTTTTAACAGGTTTTTTTTTTAGACAGGTTCTCTCTACATAACCCTGTTTGTCCTGTAGCTCACTATGTAGACCAGGCTGGCCTCGAACTCAACAAACGATCTATCTGCCTCTGCTTCCCGAGTACTGGGATGAAAGGCATGCACCACTACGTCTGGCTCACTAGAACTTTACTGCCAGAAAAGCAGAAATTAGAAAGAGGCTCCTGCTGTTCAAACACTAGAAGGGAAGTCACCGAAGAAGCGTCCACACCCACGTCTGTCTGCTTTCTGACTCTCCAGCTTTCTCCGTCTGCCGGAAGAAGCGTCCACACCCACGTCTGTCTGCTTTCTGACTCTCCAGCTTTCTCCGTCTGTCCGAAGTAGCTCTTTATCCTCTCATCTGCCATCACTAGAGCAGGGAGGGATGCAGGGGGCCTGCACTTAAGACAATGGTAATTTCAGGTCTCCCGCCTAAGATAATGAGAATCACACGTCTGCAAACACAGGTGATGTGAATTGAAGGACGTGGTTCCCGAGGAGGACTGCATTTTCTGTCCTGTTTTAACTGATTTTGAAGCTAGCTTTCTGTTATGTGGGTTTCCAGGGCCAGGAATGGGCCCTAAGAACCCTCCCAAGATAAGCACTTGACTTGAAGCCCTTTTTCCAGGCACCCCCAGCAGCTTTCCTCTGTAGTCAATAGCACTCTGTAGCAATGGATTCTGTTTCCCTTTTGCAAAGTGCAGCAGAATATAGTGCCAGGCAGGACTAACGGCCAACAACCTTTCCATTGGCCTCAACTCCAGTGTGCTGGGATTACAGGCATACAACACAACACCCGACTCAAAACTTTTACAAAGTACTTGGGTGCCTGTGCCTCAGTACCACTGAGAGATTTTCTTTTCTTTTTTTTTTAAAAAAAACAAACAAACAAAAACAACTTGGTTTGTTGTGTTTTTTTGTTTTGTTTTGTTTTTTGAGACAGAGCTTACCATGTAGCTCTGGCTGTTCTGGAACTCACTATGTAGACCAGGCTGGCCTCAAGCTCACAGACATCTCTCTGTTGGGATTCAAGGTGTGTGCCACCAGTGCCCAGCCTAGTAGATGTCCCTTAAGGACAGAAACCGGTATGATTCTTCCCCAGTACAGCTGTGACCTAGCAGAGGGAAGGGGAAGACGAAAAGGGCACTGTGCTTAGAAACATGTTCATTCCGGAAATATTGGGAGCAGGCAACCCTGGAGGACCTCACATATGACCCGGGGAGCCTGAAGAAGACACATACAGACCATGTCACAAAACTATGACTGTGCACCCATATCCAAGGGTCTCCAGTACACCCAAGAGGAGTCAGGCCCAGGCATTTCCTGTCACAGCCGCCCCTTAGGTACAGGATCAGGAAAGCATGACAGGCTAAATCCCCCATTGCCACAATTATAACTGACTTTGGCTGATGCCTTAGCTGCAGCGTTTCAGCTGAGAATAGGGCATGAGTAACTCCAGATAGGATCAAACGGAGTAAGGTGAGGCAGTTTAGTTGGGAAAGAGTGTATATTGATGCAATTCGACCCGTCTGCGCCGACTTGCGTCCCATTAGCCACAGGCGCTTCCGGACAATCCTGGTTAGTTTCCCTCTGCGGTTTCCCAGCATGCTACAAATAGACGCATCCTTTGAAATCTGTTGCCACACTTACACAATGGATTCTCGTTGGTGAATTGAGAACACCCTAGATTCTCTGAATAAATTATTCATCAGTTATTTGTGAGTACCCCCCCCAAAAAAAGGCAGTATGTGTAGCTTTAGCGCTGGACACTGACGCCAGGTCCAGCAGGGCCTCCCGGAGGCCCCTACCACTGAGCACAGCACCTGAAGCTGCTTTTGTCTTTCCCCTGCTTCTTGGAGGGATTTTAGCCTGACGTGGTCTTACTGATAGACGTTTTGTCCTGCGGCAGCAGCAAGTGTAGCCTATGGAATTCTAGGTCTGTGTGACGCTTTCCTTTGGTCTCATGGCACCTGGGAGTCGGTTCTCATACAACAAGACCAAATGTCCTGGACAGGTGTCAGTCATGAGTGTTACAATCAGCGTTTAGTCAGAAGTAAAAGGCACTGTGATACTTAAATCCCAACCACGCCTGGACTGATAAAATAAAAAACCTTGCCATTCCGTGTTCTTTGCAAAATCTTGTGAATTTCGTCAGGCACTGGCGCTCTCCATCCCTACTTCCCTCTTGTGTTAGTCCCAAAGATTCGAGGAGAAAAACCACCGACTCAAATAATTATGGTCAAATTAGTTAAAGCAAGCGTTTAAATTCATGTACACCAGGCTGTCTCCCTCTAAAGCAGATAAGGTTTTTATAGCTCAGGGGTAGGGGGTTTCCAAATGAAGGGGTGCCAGGCAAACAAGCGGGGTTACAGAAGCTGAACTTAACAAGGTGGCCCTAACAATTGGCGGCTGCAGTGAGTCTTTCTCATTGAACTTTCTTGAACTGCCAGCCCCCAAATAATGACAAAGAGACTTACCATTGATTATGAAAGCTTGGCTTTTAGCTTAGGCTTGTCCCACTCGCTCTCAGAACTTAAATCAACCTGCTTCTGCTGATCTACGTTCTGCCTCTTGGCCTTTTACCTCTTCTTCATTGTGTGTGTCTGACTTCCTCCGTGTCTCACTGGCATCTCTTGTGCCTAGATTCACCTCTAGTTCCACTCTCTCTCTCCCTGGAAGTCCTGCCTATTCTCTCCTGCCTAGCTATTGGTCATTTAGCTCTTTATTAAACCAGTCAGAAGGTGCCTTAGGCAGAGACAAATCTTTACAGCGTACAAAAGGATTATCCCACAGTAGGTGGTTATAATAACCTTTTTAAACAAAGGTAGGTTTGCAAGATGGTCATAACAACTTTTTGATACAAAAGACATGGTTGCTATTTCCTGAAACAGGTGTACAGAACCATTTGTAGTTAAGGTTACAGGTGGGCATAGCTCAATCCTTCAGAAACAGATTTAATCATAAACAGGAATGAATCTAGTTTGTCTTTACTATAAGATGGCTTTCAGGCCTAAGATGGAGGCAGGCTGGTTCATCCCTTGATGCCATAACAAATCACCATAAATTTTGTGGCTTAAAACACATCAGAATTTCAAAATCAAGGACTTGCTCTTTACGGAGGCTCCAGGGGAGTGTCCCCTTACCTTTCCTGA
The DNA here is from genome assembly GCA_004026605.1 of Ondatra zibethicus. Lineage (NCBI taxonomy): Eukaryota > Metazoa > Chordata > Mammalia > Rodentia > Cricetidae > Ondatra > Ondatra zibethicus. Next base: position 82,278 of record PVIU01002342.1, on the reverse strand, counting down.
CTCTGTTCCTCAGCCTGGACCTTCTTCCTCTGACTTCAAAGCAAATGCTGCAGTATCTGCATCAGTCTCTCATTCTGTCTTCACCTTCACCTTCCTTTTGGCTCTGAATTCCTGGCTGCCGTTTGTGTAACCCAGGCCTCACACGAGCCCAGCAAATACCCCACTCCTGAGCCACATCCCAGCCGCCAGGCTCTCTTTTATAAAAATACTCTGATTATATGGGGCACACCTGAATAACCCAGGATCTACTCTTCCAAGCCCAAACCCTTAATCACAATGACAAAATCCTGGGTTTTTTTTTTGTTTGTTTGTTTGTTTGTTTTGTAATAGAATGTGACATATTGTCAGGTTTTATGGATTTAACTGTGGACATCTGTATCATAAGAATATTTTTGAGGCAAATTACCATTTTGATGATGGAAATATAAACCTGAAAACCTTTTCTACAAAGATCTAGACAGTACATATTTTAGGGAATGAAGGCCACACAATCTGTTATGACTTAATTCTGCACTGCAACAAAAAAGCAAGCATGGATAATATAAAAATAAAAGAACATAGCTGTGCCCCCCCCAAAATAAACAAAAAACAGTATTTACAAAAATCAGAAGCAAGCCAAATTAGATCCTTGAGTTCTATCCCCACTCCCACTGAAATAAAAAAGTCTGGTGATGTTTTGTGAAAAAGGAAAACCAGACGAAGCTTAATTGGTTTACAATTCAGAATTAGTAAACATGTTAGGAAGAGATTACGGGGATCAGGGCCTAAGAAGCCAGACCACAATTTACCTGCAGTAACAAAGGAAGCAGGCAACGGTGTTAGCGCCAAGCCAAGAAAGAACCTGTGATCAGAGCTAATCCTTCTGAAGACTCCAAAATCCCTTCCCCGATGCCAGCCAACATTGAGCTTCCCAGAGAGGAACAAGTGTGCATTTCTTCCCTGAGCAGAAAGTAAATGTCCCAAAGGCGGCTGCTCCCACAGAGGGGAAACCAGGGTCCAGGGGAGATGAATCCGAACACATGATGGTGTTTATCAGCCATAAAATCATGTGGGTACTGAGATGAGCTTCAGGCAGCCAATCCAGTAAATCCTTTGCCTACTGCTGGCTGTGTGTCCCTCCCGGATGAAACTGGAAACCACCATTTGTGGCCTGACCCAAGGTCTTAGTAGATTCTCTCACCTCACTGCTTATTAACTGCTCAGAGCCAAATATCACTACCACCCCTTCCCTCTCCCACATCTCTCTCTTGGGCATCACAGACTGCTTTAACTCCTGAGGAACACACCTTGTGGGCACACTGGATTCTGCAGACTGCAATAACACTGTAACCCTTAGTACTGCCACCCCCTCCTAGGTCCAAACAGTTACAATGCCTTGATTCTCTGTAGTGGCGCGGGACAATTCTGTATTCTGTCAATTATGTTTTAAATAAACGCTGATTGGCCAGTAGCCAGGCAGGAAGTATAGGCGGGACAACCAGACAGGAAGTAGAGGCAGGTCAATGAGAACAGGAGAATTCTGGGAAGGAGGAAGCCCATTCCTCCCTAGTCTTGCCCAGACACTGAAGAAGGAAGATGTGACCTGCCCCGCTGAAAAAGGTACCAAGCCATGTGACTAGTATATACTAGAATAATGGGCTAATATAAGTTGTAAGAGTTAATAAGAAGCCTGAGCTAATGAGCCAATCAGTTTATAACTTATGGAAACCTCTGTGTGATTTTCTTTGGGACCTAAGGACTGCAGAAACTGGGCAGGACAGAAACCCCCAACAAGCAGGCCCTCATGTTACACTGTGGCCCTCAAGTTTATTGCTGCTTACCTACTAGGTGGCCTGGGACTTGTGCCCTTTTGTTCCCCTTTCCTAAATTAAGGGTGGTTGGTACCTGGTGAAGAACCATTGTCAATTCCCATTACTAGGCTCCTGGTGGCACAGCATGAGAAATGAGCAATCCCTGTCATACCCTTTTCTAGCAGCCCTGGGCATAGCTGCTGGTGTTGCCTCTGGAGCAGCAGAACTGACTCCCTCCCTAGCTATTTACCATTGGCTTTCCTCGCCGTCCATCAAGGATTTCCAATGGGTAGTTCAGACTATTCTGACCCTTTGGGGTCAAATAGACTCACTGGCCGCCATAGGATTACAAAATCAGAGAGGATTAGATCTACTAACAACAGAGCGAGGTGGTCTTTGTCTTTTCCTTGGCGAGAAATGTTGTTTCTATGTTAACCAATCAGGTATAGTGAAAGACAAGATCCAACAACTCCAGATCTTCAGAAACTTAAACAGCATGATCCTCTGGCCAGCGGATCACTGGTAGTCAGATATGGAACTGGATAATGCCCTTCTTAACCCTTCTTCTCTTCTTTTTCTTAATCCTACTAATTGTGCCCCGCTTCATAAACCTGTCTAGATTTCTTCAACAACAGAGCCAAAAGATTTCTAACCAGAGTTTCAACCAGCTACAATTACAGAATTACAGAGCCAGAGACCTGTAGCACCCGGCTACATCCTGACGCCCCAGATCAGGATTGCCCCCAAGAACCTTGTATCCCCATTCAATAGGAAGTAGTCTATTGATGACGCTACTCCTTTCCAATCCCTAACCTTTCCCTTTGGGGCTGTAGGTATTCCTTGACTTCCGACTATGGGGATACCTTTCCCTTCAGAACTATAACACTTACACCCTCACCATGGGCATGGGAGAGCTGGCTCCACCTCTTGTCTGAGGGGTGTAGTCCCAGTGGCCAGCAGCCTGGGCTGACCAACTCAGTTACCACCCAGGCATAATCCAGGGCTCTAATTGGCCCACCCCAGCATCTACCAATAAATGACCTACCTGCTGGATCCCATGAAGGGCCTGGTCCTATGGAACCATAGCCCCAGGATCTCCATGACAAGGGGCAACAGCAGGAAATCTGAGAGAGGTTTTGATGAGACTCCAGACTGACAATGTAGCAGAAGTCAGAGGCCTTTGTAGGCTCATATTTCTATATGGTATGGCAGCCAGGCTCTGAAGCCATAGGCCACACCTGAAGTGCTCACATAACCTTCCAGACAGGCTGTCGCTACCTAACAAAGTGTCAGGATGTTGTTTTGCTCCTTCTCTGTAATTTGGAGGATGCCTGAATAGAGATGCTAATTCAAGCCTACTGACTGAGCTAGCATACAGACCAGGAAGACATGACAGCAAGCACAGGTAGATATGGACGTGACTAAAAGCCATTCACCTGGTTACCTAGGAAACAGAATGCTACTGTATTTCCCCCTCAGTTAAGTTTTGGTATAAACACTGTTTGGAGAATAAACAAGGAGGAATTTTTCAAGATGTGAACTCAGGATTTCATGAGGGATCACGGAAAATCTCCCTTCCAATAATGCCATGTGAGTTGTGTCTTTATTCCCATTCTTCCACGCCGGTCCAGAGAGAGATAGTTTATGTTGGGGTCTGGTCCAGGGGACCCCAACAGGCCTTGAGCCAGACCAACAACTCATTACACAATAAACTTTTGCAAGTAAAACTGGACAAAAGGTATAATACATCATTGCTCCTAATGCCACTGAGATGAACAAAGAGGTGATGGAGAGGCGGGAAAGATGGAGGAGGGTTTTTTTGTTTTTTTTTAATTAGTATTTTTATTTTTTGAAATTTTCCTTTTGAGGGGATGCTACAAGGGTGAAGGGTGGAAACAGAGGGACTGGAGGGTGAGTGGGGTTGGTTGCATAATGTGACATCTCTAAAGAATCAATAAAAATTAATGTTCAAAAAAAAAGAGGGAAAATGGAATAATTCTTACATTTGATTATTTGAAAAAATGTAAAAATGGAAAAAATAAAACAAAACAATGTATGGAAAAAAATGTAAAGTCTTTTTCTTATGTCATTTTCAGAGCAGTCATGGGCAAGGCTCTGCCTTCCCCCATGACTCTCCCCAGCAGCTCCTGATGGTAGACTCTCACAGGGATAGCATGCAATACAAAAAAAAAAAACAAAAAACAAAAAAAACCCCAGGGTTTGTAAGTCCCAGCCTCACCTGTGCAAAGTGAAATCAGGAAGGCTGGATTTGAAAGTGAACGCCAATAGCTTAAGAACAGCCTAGTCATCTTCATTCTGAAACAGCGATTCCCAGTATACAGGACAATCAGTAAGGACATGAGGCCAAAAGATCCCTGAAGATAATGGTGGCATTTTGGAGAGATTTCTACTCCTTGGTGTTGTTGGAAGAACCACTTGTTTGTTCCCAGCTGCTCAGCCCCGAAATAACCACACAGAAACCATATTATTTGCAATACTGTTTGGCCAATAGCTTAAGAGTATTTCTGTCTAACTCATATCTCAAATTAACCCATCTCCATTAATCTGTGTATCACCACGAGGCTGTGGCTTACAGGGTAAAGTTCTGGCATCTGTCTCCGGCGGGACTACATGGCTTCTCTTGACTTTGCCTTCTTCCTCCCAGCATTCAGTTTAGTTTTCCCCGCCTACCTCTGTTCTGCCCTGCCATAGGCTCAAGCCAGCTTTCTTTATTCATTAAAGGTAATCAGCGCATACAGAGGGGAATCCTACATCACCTTGGTACTTACCTAAAATTGTAACAGAAATTAATTTGACAAAATACAGCTTGTGGAGGAATATTAACTGATGACATGCCGGAAGCAAAGACCTGTATTTTGAGATCTGTATTTTGTTTACAGCCATCTTAAGTTCACAAGTAAGATATTCACCTTAGCAGGGCAAGTTCTGGACCTAGGAAATTAGCCTAGTGAGACCTGCAGGCCCCAGGCTTTAGAAACAATTAGAATTTCCTTTGTTAGTAAATAATCACAGACCCTCAGTATATCCTTATCAGCTAGGGATGTCTCCAGACCTGAATTCCAACAGACCTGACACCCTCCCCTCCCCATTGCCCGTTTGCTATATAACAGCTTCTGAGAATTAATAAAGCGCGGTTTGATCAGAAATCCTGTCTTGCTGTCCTTTCTCGTGTCTCTTGTCCCTTCCATTCCTTTTCCTCCTCTTATCTGAGACCCCCATTTGTATCCCGCTGGCTGGGATAATGACACAACAGAACTGAATATTTAAACAAAATAGTTTTATTCATATTAAATTGCTTTAAAATGTCAGGCATTTAATAGATGCTAAATAAATAGAACAGGTTGTTCATCTGAGTTCTCTGGTGATAAGAACACAGGGATCGGCCACTTGGTTTGGGAAATGAATGGGGCTTTTTGTAGGGCTCTCCTCCTCCATCTGCAATGCTTTATGCTGGTGCATGGCTCGGGTTTGGCAGTTAGCTCTCAACAGGTGTAAACTGCTCCTTCACTTTCACAAGTTCCCTTGCTTCTCTAAATGCCGTGTGCCTGTAAACTTGTTTTAAGAAGCAAACCTGAGAACTGTAGTTATTTAGAATGTCCTTGGGAAGAAAATAAGGATATTTTAAAATTATGGAGCAAGAAGTTCTTACTGAGAATTCCAGTGATGAGGTAAAGCAAACAGTACAAACCGATTACCTGGCAGTGAAAAGAAAAGAAGCTGAGCTGAGGGAGAGAGAAAGGGGAGATGATGGTGATGGTGATAATGATACCCGAGTAAGGGAGCCACAGAGACTGGGGGGGGGGAGGGCAAGCACACAGGAACAAACGTGAATAGCTGAAATACAGCTTGTTCTGACAGAACTTTAGAGGTACAGTACTCTGTCAATCAAAGCTCAAATGTCATTCCTCTGCCAGAAAAAAAAAAAAAGGTTGTATCTCACGGAAGACACACCAAGCTTAACCAGAAATGTTCTTTCTGTGGTCCATAAGGAAATGGGTACAATTGACAGAATCTTTGATTTCCATATACTAATTTGCAGCTATAGGAGCTACACTTTGAGTAAGTTGGTAACATTTCAAAAGCTAACTTTAAAAACAAGTTGCTAAGAATGAACTATTTATAATGTACCTGAGCTGTCTGATATCTACACAGTGCTGGAAACCTTGCAGTGTTCTCTAATCTGAGCTACTTTAAGAGGGTAGGGGAGATCTTTGATTTGGAGATGCAGCTGGTAGCTGCCAGGGCAAGGAGACAGTGGCTACGGTAACTTCACAACCTTCCTCTGAGAACCTCCCTAACCAGTGAGCTGCAGGATAGATTAAAGTCTTCCTAATTACATCCTCAATTGGATGAGCACAATGATCCTCCAACAGGACACAAAAAGGCATCTTGAGATTGGGACAAAGGCAGGCAGGCTTCCAAACCCAGAAATCTTAAGTCTACTTCTGTTGCTAATACAGGACACCAACTAAGAAATAAAGCCAAAAGAAACCTATGCCGACTCCTCTGATGAACCCGTCTTGAGGCAGCTACTCTTGAGATGGCAACACAGAATTCGGATGCCACCAACAGAAGCAGAAGCCCATGCCCATCTCTGCCATCATCGAAGCAGGGACTCTCCTTGAGACTTGTAAGTCACAAACCAGGGCTTCTCCCTGACTGGTCTGACACTGCCTGAGATACTCAGTTTGGAGAATTTAGTCCCAAGAGGTCGAGGGGATATCCTAAGTGGCTGGCAGAAGCCTTCAAAATTTTTCTTAGGAAGAATTTGGCTTTAACTCCAACCTCAGAGAATATTCCCAAATCAAATTGTAAGGGAGATAAGGAGCACACAGCAAAAATTCAGAAGACATACAAAGAAATAAGACACCAAAAATAAAAATAGTAGATGGGGTGAGGGAGCAGTTGTGGTTGATGGCACATGGTTAAGAACATTTGCTGCTCTTGCAGAGGACTCAGGTTCGATCCCAGCACCCACATGGTGGCTCACAACTGTCTGTCACTCCAGTTCCAGGGGCCCTGAAGCCCTCTTCTGATGCATGTGGTCCACATACATGCATGCAGGCAAAATAGTCATATATACAATAAAATAAATAAATCTTTTAGAAATTAAAAATAAGTCAATAAGTAAAAATAAACATTAAAAACAATAGATGAGAAAGAATCCAGATATTGGAACGATGAGATACAACATCTGTAAATCTGTATAACAAATCCACATGCCCCAGGAACTCACAGAAAGATTTTGACTCCCGGCAGAAGCCAGGAACACACACAGTGAACCCAAATGAGATCTTAGTTACACTCATTGTTTAAATTGGAACTGCTCAGGATGTACATGTGAACATTGCACAAACCCCAATTCCAAACCAGACTTTAGAGAAACAAGCAAGTATCCCAGGATGTTCATAGCACTCCTGTTACTCATAGAAAAGGAGAAACCTTGGAAATAAGCCCAGACTCACCAACATGTAAGTAGATTAAGTATCATCTAGTCCTACAACGTGTCCTGCCGAAGAGCAGTGCAAGTGAAGGCCCCTCGCCACGTACGTCAATGTAGACATTTTGCAAATGTATTGTTGAACAAAGGTATAGCCATGATGCATGCGGTATGAGCCCATTTACATCAGAATAATTAGCATACATTGCTTAAACATATAAAGGTGGCAAAAGCTAAAACCACTGGCAAAAGAACTTTGAAATTTAGAATAATGGTTATTTCTGGGAATGGGGGGTAGCAAGGAATTATAATCAAGGCAGAGCAATGAGGTTCTTCTTTTTGAGGTGTGTATGCATGTGTTTGTGTATGTAGGACGTGTGTGTTGAGGCCAGAGTTCAATGCCAAGTGTTGCTGCTTTGGCGCTCTCCACCTGTTTTGTTTTGTTTTGAGATAGGGTCTCTTCCTGACCTGGAATCTCCAAGCAGGCTATGCTGGCTGGCCATCGAGCCCCAGGCGTCTGCCTGACTCTGTCTCTCCAGCACTAGCGTTATAATCTTGTGCCACCATGCCCACTTTAAAAAAATGAATTCTGGGATCCAACTCTGGTCCTCATGCCTTCAAGGCAACCCTCTACCAACTGAGCAATCTCCCCAGCTCAGCTGAGGATTTTCTAGGGTATTTGATAATGTTTATTTAGTTATCTATGCATGGTACTCTTTTAAATATCTACTTAACATGGGAGGCTGAGGTCAGAGATTGTTGAGCCTGATTTAGAAGTCAACCTGAGCAATAGCAACAACATATGTATCTTTGCTCCTATGACATAGGCACAAAAACCAAAAGTAAATAAGGATGCTTCTCATAGTTCTGTAGCTGTGGAACCACCTGCTAGAGTTCTGTGTTGTTCACGTTCTCAATGCCGGCTTCCTTGGCCATAAAATAAAAGGGACCCATTTTGGACAGCAGCTCTTCAGGACTGCCGTACTCCACAATCTTCCCACTGTCTAGGACCATTATCCTGAAACAGAGGAGAGACAAGCTTTAGAGAGTGGTGTGTCAAAGCTCACCAACTGTAAGAACAGCCAGGACCAAGTGGTAGTCAACAGAACAGTGGCAACGACCGGACTTCAGCAGTGAGCATGCGCAGAGAGGACTCCATGTCTAACCCCGAATGGAAGGGGCAAAGGAGAAGAATGTGTGTGTGTGTGTGTGTGTGTGTGTGTGTGTGTGTGTGTGTGTGCATTACAAAGTACATGCTGTTTAAGGCACTTGGATCAAAGGGGGCTCCTTCCTCTCCAAACAGTTGTAATATGCCAGAGTAGGGACAGCTGAGGCTGGGGTGGTTGGGAAGGTCTATGCCCACATCTGCCACATGCAATACTCCCCTTCCCATACTCAGTCACTATAACTTCCTAGTTTATCCTCCCCCCTCCCCCGTTTGTTTTTATTAGCTTGGTCTACAGTTTGGGCTAAATGTATTAAAACTGCAAGGCCCTAGGGCTCCAAATGACACTGCTAAGCCCCCTGCTGTGAAGCGCCTCTGGGCTTCTAGCTGACACTGCAACTGTTGCCCGGATTAGGTTCTGTCCCTTCATTCCTGTCACTGTCCACGATGGTGTCACCTGTGGACAATGGTGATGCCCTCCACACACATACTTGTCACTGTCCATGATGGTGTCACCTGTGGGCAATGGTGATGCCCTCCCCCTCCACACACTGTCCACGACGGTGTCACCTGTGGACAATGGTGATGCCCTCCACACACACACACACTGTCCACGACGGTGTCACCTGTGGACAATGGTGATGCCTTCCACACACACACACTCGTCACTGTCCATGATGGTGTGCACCTGTGGGCAATGGTGACGCCCCCTCCTCCCGCACACACACTCACTTGTCACTGTGGTGTGCACCTGTGGGCAATGGTGACGCCCCCTCCTCCCGCACACACACTCACTTGTCACTGTCCATGATGGTGTGCAGCCTGTGGGCAATGGTGACCACGGTGCAGTGGGAGAACTCATTCCGGATGGTCGTTTGAATAAGGTTGTCTGTCTCTAGATCCACCGCAGCTGTGGCCTCATCCAGGACCAGGATTTTGGATTTTCGTAGCAAAGCCCTGCCCAGACATAGGAGCTGCCTCTGCCCTATGCTGCAGCCAACAGAAGAAGTCACACATAAGCCCAAAAGACTGGGGAAACCTGTGACTGGGCTCAGTTTCATGACCCAGGTCAGGCTCTCAACACCTCCCATTGGTCATGGTTAAAGCCAAAGTTTTCCAGATTTTCTCAGAAGACTTACCAGAGAATCTTGATTTAAAAGGTTATATTTCTGGGTCTCCCTTAACATAGATCGGGGAACAGATGAGAGTTGTACATTTTTAATAAGCACTCCAGATAATTTTATATTGAGGCGAGTTTGGAAAACATTGGCCCAGAAACAGTGCTTTGTATTTGGCCATAGTGGTAGCAACATTTTCAAATCAACATGAATGCCCCAAGCTCACTACACCAGTGTGTGACCTGACACTGTAGACAACAGGGGTGGCATTGCAGTAGGATGCCCCAGTGGCATCTATCTGTGGCCTTAGCAAATGCATCCATTATTTTAATGTGTACTTCTAGTCGCAAGGCTAATTATTTGTTCAAGGCTTTCTGCCTTGATTAGAGACAGAGCCACCTAATGAGCCTGGCATCTCGGTGTGAGATGCGATGTATGTGGAATTCAAATATACTTGTAAAATGCAAATAGCTTTAATTTGGTAAAAGCCGATAATGAAAGCCGGACCTCTTACTTACACAAAGGAGCTTTGGGAAATGATGTGAAGGAAAAATTTGGAAATTTGCTAATTACTCTTCCCTGCTGTGGTCATTAGGGATTGCATTAAACACGGGGTAGCTAGACTAATGTTCTGTAATTCTCTGTAAGAAAATTTCTGCAGGAGATAAGAAGTCACCCAGGATGAACTTCAGTACGTTTGTAGTGTAAGGCCAGGCACGCTGCAGAATTATTAACTTAGCTGGCACCACACTCCTGCCCAGGTCAACTGGACTTGATAATAAGAGGCACCACCCCGGCTGGCAGCTGCTCGCTCACGCTCCTCTCCCCAACATTTACCACAGATATTGCGAGCCGTTTGTTCTGCCACTCATACATGTACGTTTTAACACCCTAAACCAAACCTGAAACACAGGTCTGAATTCAAGGCCCTAGTAACAGCGGTAAAGTGCCTCCCAGCACAGACAAGAGAAGGGATGTCACGCTCACATCCTGCCACAAGGTCTCCCATGTCCCCTCTGCAGTGTTAACAGCAATGCTGTTTACACCCCCATTATGTTTTATGTACTTGGAGGTCCAGGGCTGTATCTGTGTTATCTCTGTGTCTCCAGTGCCTGGCACACGGTAGGTGTTAATATGTACTTATTGACTGCGTATTTGAATGGTCTTTTATATCAGGCTAAACGGCTGTGTAAGCCTTGCTGGCTCCTGTGTCTCTTGCCAAGGGAAAGCAAGATGGATGATATTCACTACCAATCCATGAACGTGCCCCCATAGGTGAAGTCATCTTAGTCCTGGGTGTTCATTTGGTCTGGGGGACGGTCTGGACACTGGGACTTAAGTTCTCTGGGTAAGTTCCTCAGTCTGCTTAGGAACCAGAGCTCCAAGCAGGTCTCTCAAGTTACAGCATGCACACAAGCCACCTAGGAATCTTGCTAAAATGTGGGTTCAGAGTAGTAGGCATGGGGCCTGGTGGTATGGGACAATGGTCTGTATTCTGTCAATTATATTTAAAATAAATGCTGATTGGCCAGTAGCCAGGCAGAAAGTATAGGCAGGACAACCAGACAGGAAGTAGAGGTGGGTCAATGAGAACAGGAGACTTCTGGGAAGGAGGAAGCCCATTCCCCTGCAGTTGTGAGCCCACCACAGAAGAAGCAAGATGTGACTGCCTCGCTGAATAAGGTACTGAGCCACATGGCTAACATAGACAAGAATAATGGGTTAATATAAGTTATAAGAGTTAATAAGAAGCCTGAGATAATGGGCCAATCAGTTTACAACCAATGTAGACCTCTGTGTGATTTCTTTGGGACTTAACGATTGCAGGAACTGGACAGGACAGAAAACCCCGACAACAGCCCGGGAGTCTGTGTTCATATGCAGCTCCTAGGTTCTTCCAGAGCTTCCAGCCCTTTGTTTGAGCTACTGACTTTGCTCTTCCTGTGCTGTAACTGCTACTGGTCTGTGTCCTGCCTTCCACTACTGAGGCATCTGGGTCAGAAGCAAGAACTGTCCATGAGCAGCAGGCTTTGTCTAAGGGCTGAAATTCAGTACATAAAGGGAAACCCCAAACTCTCATGGGAGAATGCCAGAACCACACACGAAGGGACATATAGTGGAGACCAGAAGTGATGTGTCAGGGTATTTAAAAAATGTATTTTAAGGTAAGAACTGTAAACTCAGAGTCATTGGATCAGTTTTCAGGTAGTAAACCTCATCCACATGCCCTTTAGATTGGTGGTTCTCAAACTGGGGTGCCTTTTCTAGCCTGTGGGGATCTTCATGTCCCTGCATTCGGTCTGGGTTTCATAACAGATAGGTCAGACTCTGGTTGGACCAGGGAACTGGCTATTGCTACCAAGACTCTGTTGAGTGTTCTATGGTTCTCCACAATAGTGGCATTTGCAAGCTCACATGATATAATGCCACATGAAGGGCACATTTAATAACAAAGGTTTTCAAGTGTTTCTAAGCATTTTACATCTTTTTTTTAATCATATTTTTGCTTTTTTTTTTTTTGAGGCTGGGTTTCTCCATGTAGCTTTGGAGTCTGTCCTGGAACTCACTTTGTAGGCCAGGCTGGCCTCGAACTCACGTAGATCTGCCTGCCTCTGCCTCCTGTGTGTTTTACACATTAGGAATTAGATCTACACTATGTAAATCCCGTAACGCCAGACCATACCTAACACGGGAACACAATGAACAGTTCCCCACACCGTGTCACTGCCTGTGGAAGAAGTAGGTTACAAGCCATTACCTCAGGTTGTCACCACCCTCTGTCACTTCATGATACAGCCCAAGTTGCAGGCCATCCACGAAGGACTTGAGATGAGCCAGTTCCAGGGCTTTCCAGATCTCCTCATCCGAGTATTTGTCGAAAGGGTCTAGATTCATCCGCAGACTCCCGGAGAAGAGGATGGGGTCCTGCAAGTCGAACAATGACAAGCTGTTAGGGGTGATGTCAGCACAGGGCGCAGTCATCCTTTGTGGCCAGACGTCATCTGAGACGAACTTTCGGCAAGAAGCCGGCTCATGACTGAGCTCCTCTAACACCTCTGAAGGCCCGGAGTGTCTGCATCTGGAGAGCTGAGCACGGGGTAAGAGGAGTTCTTGGTTTGTACTTGCTTTCTTCCACTCTGGATCTTCCTGTAGACATCCAGGTTTGCTGCCATATCTCTTTAGGAGATGAAAAGAAAATCCCTCCCCTGAATCGGAAACTGCTGGCTTAGAGCTAGAGACTAAGAGGATAGAAGAAGAGAAGGTGTAGTCATCTGACAAGAAGCCATCTCCTACATTTTGAAGAGGTCAAAGAAGAGAATGCACCAAACTAACAAAGCATGGGGACTGAAGAGACTTTTGATGCTCAATCATCAAACCTGAGTTTGTACCCTCAGCATCCAATAGATAGTTGAGTGTTTCCTCTCCAGCCTTATGCTCAGCCCTGGGAGGGAGAGGAGAGCAGCCAGAAGATTTCTGGAGTTACTGACCACTGGCCTGGCCTAAAATAATGCTCTCCAGAGGCTGGAGAGGTGGCTCTGTGGATAAAGCACTTGCTGCTCTTGCAGAGGAACCATATCCACACAGCAGCTCACAACTGTCTTTAACTCCAGAGGATCTGGCGCCCTCTTCTGGTCTCTGTGAGAAACAGGTCCACATGCAGCACACCTACATACATGCAGGCAAAATATTCATAACACATCACATAAAAAAATCTTAAAGCAACATAAAAAACCCTAAGCAAACAAACAAATGGCAAGCTCCAGATTCCATAGAAGATCCTGTCTTAATGCAGTGGGGAAAAGTGAGTGAAGAGGGCATCTGAAGGCACACATCAGACATCAGACAAACAAATCCTCCACAGGCGCTTGGCCACAGTGCAGAGAGTAGAAGCCTCCAAGGCAATTCTGACTTTGGTAGGGTCCATAGAGCAAGCCAAAGGGAGGTCTTTCTTGCTGATACAATAAATGTTCTGCTTGCTGGCAAAAACCTGCAGCAAATTCCCTCCTCTATCTTTTAGCCACATCAAATGGGGGATATAAAGCTTAATGACTTCAAGCTTCAGCAGCAAAATTGCTACTTCTAATTACAAAGGTCTCAGCAAACCGCGATGGGCTATGGAACCGCCGAATAATCATCTGCTCTATTTGACTGCTGTTGTGTTGCTGCCACCTACCGGTCAATTCCAGCAGCCACAAAAAAGCTCTTCTTACAAGCAGTGTCTTGGGGGACTAGTCTGGAATCCCGGTGTGAAACTGAACCCTGATAGTCAACAGGGTCTAGAACCATCTAGGAAACAGACCCCTGGAGGTATTTGACAGGGAGTATCTAGATGGAGTAAATTGAGCCGGGAAGACACCTTAAACACCAGCCACACTATTTCCACGAGGTAGGGTCTTACACTGAGGAGAAATGAGAAACACAGCTGAGCGCAAGCACTCATCTCTACTTGGTGGGTGCAGATGCAGTGTGCCAGGGTACACTCACACTGCCATCCTTCCCACCACAGTGGACCATGTCCCTTCTCAAGCCGTGAGCCCAAATCACCCTTCCTCCCGTAAGTCGCTTCTCATCAGGTTCAATGACAAGAAGAGTAACTAATGTAGCTGCAGGAGTTGCATGGTTAAATGAGTTCTTGTCAGTGTTTCTCTCCTGTGTGTGTTAGAGTAAGTTCTGGGGCTGACCTGGGGGATGATGGTCAGCTTCCCGCGAAGGTCGTGCAGTCCGATGGAAGCAATATCTACTCCATCAATGATGATCTGGCCGCCTGCAGACTCTAAGATTCTGAAGAGGCAGTTTGTGAGGGATGACTTCCCAGCTCCGGTCCTGCCCACCACACCAATCTGTGAACAGAGTTCATTTACATCTATCTGGGTCACATGCAGTTCTTGGAGAAAAGTTACCCTGTATAGCCACACTGTGATAGTCACAGCTGGAACAGAAAGAAAGAAAGAAAGAAAGAAAGAAAGAAAGAAAGAAAGAAAGAAAGAAAGAAAGAAAGAAAGAAAGATGCCTTATATCAAACATAAAAAATGGCTTTTAGTCTTGATGAGAGAAAAATTTCCCAGATGTCAGAAACACATGGTTCTCTCACACTCCTCCTCGGTTGCTGTGGGCTGAAAACAGTGACTGGAAGAAACGGACATGCCCTCTCAGTTGTTGTTACAATTAATCTTGGCAATTGTAGCTTTATTCCTTTTTAATTTTTTTTAAAGTAGAGGGAAAGGAACCTTTGGGGTGACTCAGTAGTAACGGCATTTGTTGCTAAGCCAGATGACCTGAGTGCAATGCCTGGACCCACATGATGGAACAAGCTATCCTCTGCTCTTCACATATGTACGTGTGCATGCCTACATGGGCAAGCACATGCAAACTCACAACATAAATAAATAAAAATGTACTAACTTAAATTTTTATTACTTCCTTTATTTTTTGAAATAATTATATAATTATATAATTTCCCCTTTCCTTTCTTCCCTCCAAACCGTTAACATCCCATGATATTTTCCAAATCCATTTCCTTTTTTCATTAATTGTTGTTACATGCATACATGTGTATAACTATATATACACATATGCATACAAATACACACACATATATTCCTAAATATAACCTGCTCAATCTGCATAATGGTACTTGTGTTATGTTGTTGGAGATGACCAGCTGGTGTTGAATAACCTTTGGTGTGCTCCTCCCTGGGGAAGACCATCTCTCCCATTCCCAGCACCTCTTAGCCGCCCATGGAACACGTCACAGACTTTCGTGTCCTCCTTGCTCAGGGGCCATGCTAATCTTCTCTGTGCTGCTCTAATTTTACTGCACGTGCTGCTGAGGGGAGAACTAAGTTTGTTTGTTTGTTTTTGTTCTTCAGTGGAAAGAAGGAAAGGCTTGTCACCAGAAGAGAAACCTGGTTCTCAGCCTCCTTGTCTAGACTGGTTGGTTGATGGGTTGATTTGTCCACATTAGACCCCAAACTGTGGCGAACAAGAGCTCTATAGGAAGGGCACTCAGCTTCACAGGCCAGGAGAAACACTAGGTAATTCCCTCCTTATGGACAGCCAGCTACACTATTTTTCTCAGCAATTCTCCCTCCAGGCCTGAGGATGCGCCCCCTTTCTTTCCCAGGTTCTTCACTACACATTATACCCTCATGGGGTGGGGCAGCAGGGAGGCAGGATCCAGCCCATTATTATATTCCTTACATGTTCCCAGACTACAGAAAGGATCCTAATCTTCTCCCTGCACCCAAATGATGGAGACCTTGTGTCCTCCTTCTGTGCCAGACACTCTCTGTTGACAAGACCTGACAGCCAGAACTCTCCAGAATTGTCTTCATCACCTACCTTCTCAGTGCTCTTGATGTGGCAAGAGATCCCTCTCAGTACCAGATCCAGCTCAGGCCGATACCGTACTTGATAGTTGTTAAACTGGATCTCACCTTTGCTGGGCCAATCTGCTGGAGGCCTCTTATCCGTCACCCAGGGTGCCTAGCAAGGGGAGAGGATGAGGAGAGACAGACAGAGTAGCAACTCAGCAAACAAACAGTTGTCATGGGACTCGTGTCACATGACAGAAAGGTAGCAGGGTCCAGTAGCTGAGTGAGCTGGGCTTTTCTCTTCCAGAGGGTCTCTAAGTTTATTCAATGAAGAAGTGCTATCTTGCAAGGTTGCTCTGTGAATTTCCAGAAAGACACTGCCATTTACTAAATCACTTCCTAGTTTTACATTTGAGGAGATTTAAGTCCTTTGAGTTAGAGTAAGGGAGGCTTTAAAACAACATGATGGTGCCAGAGAGATGGCTCAGAGGTTAGGAGCACTCATAGTTCTTCCAGAGGTCCTGAGTTCAATTCCCAGCAACCGCATGGTGGCTCACAACCATTATAATGGGATCTGATGCCCTCTTCTGGTGTGTAAGCAGAACACTGTATACATAATAAACAAATAAATCTTAAAAAAAGAATATGATTAAGCCAGGCAGTTGTGGTGCACGCCTTTAGTCCCAGCACACTGGGGAGGCAGAGTCAGGCAGAGTTCTGCAAGTTCGAGGCCAGCCTACAGACTCCAAAGCTACACAGAGAAACCTTGTCTTGAAAAACCAAGGTTGGGGGGGACACTAACCCACTCAAGATGTTTTTAAAAATGAAGATGTCCTCTCAAAAGAATTTCATGGGATTCTCCTGAGTTTCACTGATTCTCACCTCATTTTCCACATTTATGTATTCATTTATTCGCTCAACAGCCACAATGTTGGTCTCTGCTTCTGATGTCATTCTCACCAGCCAATTCAGGGTTTGTGTGATCTATAGGAGAAAAAAAATTATACCAGACACACACCCCAAAACAAACACAATGAAAAAAAACCCTCAGGCTCAGAAACAAGCACAGCTAATCAGCCGTAGCACAAGGTAAACAGGACTGTGGTGATACAAAAAGTCAATTCTTATTGAATTCTTATTTTCTTAGCTGAGAAATAAGACCTGTGCACTGATTGGCTGGGTAACAATTACCTATGTGGTGCTCACACAAGGGCAATGTGAACTCTGACTAGTTCAGGCCTAAAGCTCGGCTGGAGAGGCCGGCTCTTGGTAAGATGGTACCAGAGTTCAGCTCTCCTGCCTGCAAACCTAGCGCTATTTGTGGAATTGTTGTAGATGGCACTCTACAGGCGGGGGATACCATGAGAAAAGACTCAGGGCATGAAAAGGCTTTCAAAAACGCTGCCTTCTGTCTCTGACCTCACTCTTAGCCATCAAGGTGGGATAGCCCTACGGACCCCTGTCTTCCTTTACACAAACTCTGGATGTCTTCCTGCTACCACACAAACGTATCCAACCACTAATCAGAGATTCGTCATGGTGTAGGCCAGTCTACAATACAAGGATCACTCAGATAGGAGCTTCTTTCAGGAGAGGAATCAGGAGGTTGCACATCTGCACAGGAGTTTTGGGGAGTGAATGGCAGCTAGAGAGAGGAAGGCCCACGATACAGGATAGGACCACGGTGACTTAGAGTAATAACTTTGTATGGGTTGAACCACACAAAACTGCTGTTATGGAATTAGACTTTACTTCAATCTAAGGGTGTCCTGACTCTGCCTTGGCTGTCCTGGAGGAGAAAGGGAAGTGGCACAAAGAACCAAAGTGACTCTGGAGAACAACATTCTTTGGGGTACCCTATCATAAACCTCATTAATATGATTAATGAATGAAGACAGCACTATATAGAGCACACGTGTGGCCATGCAAACCTCTGGGACAGCAGCTGGGAAAGGTGCGGCAAAAAGACTGAAGGTCCTGAATGGCTGCTGTAGTGCTGGCCACTGCTCAGATGCTGGGAAGTCATAATACCAGCGTGCATCCCTACTGTGCTGGGCGCTGCAGCGAGAGTCATATGAGTTTCTCTCAAGCTCCCTATAACAATTTGTTTTACTTGTTCTGTGATATAAGAGATGCCAACTCAGGGGTTATTTGTCCAAAGGATTTTCTGATTACCACTATATCCTGGATAAGAAATATATAATCTTTGTTGATTAGAACTAATGAAGAAGGCAAAAAGATAAGAAACCATTAAGTAGAAACATATAAAAATGGCCTTTTTTAAGTCATAAGAACAGTAAGAGTTATGCCCACTTTGCCAGATAGTTCTGGTGCCCACTTAAACGAGGTAAGGAATGTACCTACGGGTAAAGATGCAGGGTCAGGGCTTGAGCCCAGTCTTCCTAGTCCTTTTGAATGAGAAATAATAAAAGACATGGGCTCTCAGACTTAGTTTAAGATTAATTGACTTGCTGGGCAGTGGTGGCTCATGCTTTTAGACCCAGCACTCAGGAGGCGGAGGCGGATGGATCTCTGAGTTTGAGCCCAACCTGGTCTACAGAGTGAATTCCAAGATAGCCAGGGCTACACAGAGAAACCCCATATCAAAAAAACAAAAACAAACAAAAAACCAAAACAACGGAAGATTGACTTAGCCAAGACTTCAGACTTACATTGAGGGCATTGGACAGAACAAAGCCCACAGTGTCCCCAGTTAAGGTCTTTTTATAAATAACCAGAAGCAAGGCTGAAAAGAAGACAACCAAATTTCCAACCAGCTCCAGACGAATTGCAAGCCACCTGTAGAGCAACAGAACCAGAAAGAGAGATGTCACACATCTAAACCAGGAACTTGGGAGCCCATAAAACACTGGGGACAGGGATGGTCAAATTAGGGGAGGGACAGAGAGGGAGAGCAATGAAAGAGATATCTTGATAGAAGGGGCTATTATGGGGCTAGGGAGAAACCTGGACATAGGGAAATTCACAGCAATCCACAAGGATGACCCCAGCTAAGACTCCTAGCAATAGTGGAGAGGGTGCCTGAACTGGCCTTCCCCTGTCATCAGATTGGTGGTTACCCTAATTGTCACTACAGAACCTTCATTCAGTAACAGATGGAAGCAGATGCAGAGATCCACAGCCAAGCACTGGGGTCGAGATCCTGGAGTGCAGTGGAAGAGCCAGAGGAAGGATTATATGAGCATGAGGGTTGGGGGTGGGAGATGGAGGGGTGGTCCAAGATCATGATGGGGAAACCCACAGACATATCTGACCCCAGCTAGTGGGGGCTCATGGACTCTAGACTGACAGCTGAGGACCCTGTTTGGGACCGAACTAGGCCCTCTGAATGTGTATGACATTTATGTGGCTTGGTCTGTGTGTGGGGCCTCTGGCAGTGGGACCAGGATTATCTCTGGCACATGAACTGGCTTTTTGGAGCCCATTCCCTATGGTGGGATACCTTGCTCAGCCTTGATGCAGGGGGAAGGGGCTTGGTCCTGCCTTAACTTGATGTGCCAGGCTTTGTTGGCTCCCCATGGGAGGCTTTGTCCTCTCTGAGGAGTGGATGTGGGGAGGAAGGTGAGGGAGGTGGGGAGGCAGGAAGGGGGGAGGGAGGGGAAACTGTGTTTGGTATGTAAAATGAATAAAAAATTTAAAATAAAAAAATCGTTCTTAGAGGGCTTGACTGGTACACTGTGCTCTTAGGAGCTACCTCAATTTGATTTAGAAATACTTAAACTCTTAATAACCCAATAAGTTGACTTTTGAGGGAAATAAGTAGCATTTTAAAGGTTCTAAAAGAGTTTTCTAAACTAAAGGAATCCTACAATGCAATATTCCCCAAAGTACCAAGCTATAAAAATTAAATAGGCTAAGCGCTGAAAATAAAACAACAAATTCATCCAAAATATCCTTAGACATTTTGGATGAGATTCTGATTCAAGGACCACATATGAGCTAAGCATCTACGTTTCTTTTTCTTTTCTTTGAGACACGGTCTCACTATGCAGCCTTTGGCTGGCTCGGAGCTTGCCGTGTAGACCAGGTTGGCCTCTAACTCACAGAAATCTTCCTGCCTCTGCTGGGATTAAAGCCCTGAGCCGCAGAGCATTTTAAATGAATGGTGATTGCCTTTGATTAGCATAAGGAAATAACGGGCTAGTGGATCCACAGAGAGCTAGAGTCTGAGTATCTTTTTCAAGTAGAGAAAAACTGGGAGTGGAAACAAGTTAGGTGTGAACTGGTCACGGGGAGATAAACTGGACTTCCTACGGGACTGAGGGATGCATAGTTTAACATCATCCATAAAAGTTAGCCTTCTCAAATAAAATGTATTTAGCTAAATTTGTATCAATAATTCTAGCAGGTACTACAATAACGATCATTGGGTTTACTCGGAAGTCTTTCCTTCTTGGACAGTCTCTAAGAAATCAAACCTCTGACCTTGCAGTGTGCCAACTAACTGATCCTCACTAGCCTGCCCTAAACAACACAAGGTATCCTGAAAGCCACCTAGGAATTTCACCTCCTTAAACCTCTCTTTCAACGGCATACCTAACTATTGATTCCTAGCTGCTCAGGTGACCTTTTCTTTTCTTTCTTTTTCTTTTCTTTTTCCCCTTTTTTCTGTTTTTACTTATTTATTTTCTTTCTTTTTAAAATACTTTATTGTTTTTAATTGAGCTATACATTTCCCCCATTCCTCCCCCTTCCTCCCCATCCCCTCTCACCCTCCCTTTTCATTTCTTGTCACCAATGTCTTCACCTACAAATCCCTAACTCTCCTCATGCCTCTGCTTCTTCTGTTGCCCTAAAAAGAATGCCATGCCTATGAAGAATCTGGAGTCTCAGGAAACCAAACAGATGTTGTTCAATTCACCCGGCACGTGCACACTACTTGAGTTTCCAGATACTCACAAATGTCACATGACTTTCACCATAACTGTAAGACATTGTATTCTAACCATTGAAAAACAAAAACATTAATATTTTCCTTAGAGAGGCCAAGGCAATTCACCTAACTTGGTCAGTGGAGACCTGGGATGGAGAACCTGTCTCCAACTCCAAAGTTCGTGCTTTCTCCTTTCTACTTAAACAACATGACAGGCGTGTGTGCATGTGGTCAGAATGAACTTTATACCACTGGCTATGCCTGCCCTCCTGTGCCAAAAGTCAAACATGCAAAACCCTGAAACATACCTTGGAGGAAAAACTTAAGGGAGGCCTCACCTGTTGGAGGTGATCCAGGAGAAGACACATTTCTGGTTGGTGTCGACCAGTCTCTCGCTCCACGTTAGGAAACGCTGCTGGTGCTGGAAAGCACGGATGACGGGCAGACCCGTAACAGTCTCACTGAAGTGAGAATAGATTGGGGATCTGGTGACAGAGTCCAGTCGTCTCAGCTGGCGGGAAGTAGCCACATAAAACACCTGGACATAAACACCAAGAGTCAGCTCGTCACACAGCCATAAAGCATGCATTGTACTTCTTTCTTTCTGGCCTTGGCCCAACACTTGTCACTGGATGACCGTGGCTCACATCCATACAGGAAGACTAGCGTGGCAGGGAGCAGAGGGAGCTGAAGCCGAGGTAGCTCCACTGCAGCCTTAGAGCTGTGCGTTTCTAACCCTCGGGAGGAGCTGTGCAGTCAGGCCCATCTCTTTCCTTAGACCTTCAGAGGCTAACCAGACAGAAATTTCTGGACCGGCTAGAGAAATGGTTACCAAGACAATTTTGTAAAAGATGCTGGGACACAAGGAGTGTATAAGGTAGGGGAAGAAGGTTCCATAGTTAAGAAAACTTGCTGTTTTTGCAGAGGTCCTGGGTTCAGTTCCCGGTACCCACATAGTGGTTTACAACATCTGTAACTCCAGTTCTGTGGGCACCAGGCATGCAGCTGGTACACCTGCATATAACACAGGCAAAACATGCATCCGCATAAAATAAAATAAACAAATCTCTTAAAAATAGTAGGGAATGTTGAAGTTTGGATTAAAATGGAGATTGACCAAAACTGTGGCTCCATGGTGTGCTGGTAAGTAATCCTGAGGGTATGCGGCATGTTGCGGTGTAAGAACTGGACTGGTCGTGAGAGAATGTAGTCAAATGTCCATAGATGAGAGGCAAGGTGAATAGGTTCACGGTGCTAATGGGACCTGTAAGAACTTGTTGAAGGAAAAAGTGAGCATTTGAGAGTCAGGGTGCAAAATACTACTTCTCAGACTTTCTGATATGGTCCCACCTTCCTTGACGATTTGTTATGAACAGCTAAAAGGCTGTTGAGGACAAGGCTATGTACCTGCAGAACACTGTAGAGTTCCTGTAAGTTCATCACAATCCCCCGGCTGGGTGGTAGGTGGGGGGGCTCAGCAGGAAAAGCTCTTATCCTGCAAACTTGACAACCAGAGTTGGATTCCCTGAACTCACATAACAAGAAGAAAACTGACTCTGCAAAGCTGCTGTCAGACGTCCACAGATGCACCTGTGCACACTGACACACAGCACACACACACACACACACACACACAGACACACACCAGATAAAATTAACTCATTTTAAATAAGAGAGGCAACTTGCAGCAAAGCATTCTCTTTATAGCCTCCTTCTTCTCATCAATTTTTGTTTGGGGCAGGAAATTATTCGACTTAGTCCAGTCTTCTGGGAAGATTGTTGCGCTGGAACTTGCAACGCCCACAGACATGCCAATGAAACTAAAAACACCTGAGGTGAAATGAGATCCAGCCCCTGCATAAGGACACCCCCAAGTAGTTAAGCCCTTTCAAAGGCAAGGGTAGCAGCAACCCCACACAGTCCTCTGGAAATGACCCAACTCTTGTGCATGTGTGTGTGTGTGGGGGTGCTGGCTGTTTTTTGTCAACTCGACACAAACCTGGACATGTCTGGGAAGAGGGAATCTTAATTGAGACAACGCCTCTAGAAGATTAGCCTGTAGGCAAGTCAGGAGGGCATTTTCTTGATTTACGATTGATGTAGAAGGGCGCCACCTACTGTGGCTGGTACCTAGGCAGGTGGTCCTGGGTAGTGTAGGGAAGCAGGCAGGTTTTCCAGGATGCTGGGGAAGAGGGACCAACAGCAAACACAAAAGAGCCTCAACGACTTCAAAAACAGAGAGGAAGGGAGACCTAGCTGTACCCAAACTTACCTGAACAGACACATAAATAATGCCAAGAGGAATGATGATGACGGCGAAGATTGGAGTGGCCATGCAGATCATAACAAGAGTGCTAATTATGCCAAATAAGCACATAATCCAGCTCCGCAGAGTCTGGGGGAGCGTGTCATCCACAGTAGAAATATCCTAGAGGTGCAAGGAGGAGAGAAGGTGAACCAAGGATTTCTAAAACATTGCTCATCTTCCTGGTTCCCGCCTGGAATGCGGGGCTTTTTTTGTTCTTTAGGCCGTTGTCATTCACTCTCTTTGAGTCACCCATTTGTAATAGATTATATTGATCTCTCCAATAATTATTCACACTTCCGTGAATTCCTTATTTTTTCAAATTCTTCCAAATATATATGGCAATAATCTTCAGCTTTTTCAGTTGATGTGGTGGATTTTCACTCTTCATCATCTTCATTAAACCATACATTGTAAATTACGGAGCCTTTCAGAGAAACCCCATAGCCAAACCAACCTGTTACAGCTTGTGATCCTAGTGCCCAGGAGAGCGTCCAGCACATAACAGGCCTTGAAGACATTTATTTAAACTCTGTCCCACAAGCTTTATCTCCGCCTTTACTTAAGGACCCCTCATGTGCTGGGAAGTTGTTTCCTCTGCCAAACATAGGGTTTCAAGGGGAGAGGCAAAGGGGGCTGAATGCATCTCCTGGCTTGTCACTGTCCCAACCAAGGAACCCAAGGTAAAAGGCAGGTTTAACTACAATACCATCTTACGTCATGTGAAATAAGTTGGGAAAACTAACAGATGGGTGGGTGAATGGAACACACTCAGAAAGCCTTGCTTATATCTTGGGTTGTCCTTGCCCAGCTTTCCTGGAGGAGTATATTATTCTATATATTAGTTATATGTGAGTACTAAGGCAAGTCCAAATTATTTCTGGAATTTCCCATATTTGCCAGGGACGCTAGCCTCCCAGGAGAGTTCTGAATTGGGTATGACTTCTGAATCTAATTTAGCTCCCACGTTTTACATCAGCATGCAGATGTTAGCCACACCCAGGGCTGCTGAGACCCTCACTAGCTGTCAGTTCTAGGAAGATTATTTTTGATCCCTACTTAGGACAGACTTTCTACCTTTTTTCTTCCTTTCTCTCTTCTCTTAAGGACTTAGTCACTGTTTCTAGAAGACCTCACATCAAATTTCCTCATAGGCCTGAGATGATACCTCTCCAACAAAACTTACTACATGATTATGAGTTTTATCTTTGATGTACAAGCAGTCAGCAAATCTGACTGCAGCCCAACTAACTCACAGGAAGCCCTCTGTGTCCTTCCCCATAAGACGAATCATACATATTATGACATTAGAAAGACATAAGTGTTTATAAAATTCTTCTGAGAAATATCTTCATCCAAAGGATGTGCCTTTTACTTTCAGCTGACTAGCAGATAGCCTATTCAAGCAATCTCCAGTGACATGTTCACTATTTCTACCCTGCAGGAAGAGGAGAAACGGGAACAGTCACCTGTCTACTTTCAAAGCAATTGCTCTGTCCCCAGGTCCTCACTGAAGGCTATGAAGTACCCTTTTTGTATCCAATGCAAGATAAGATAACTAATGACCCAGAGCTATTTGTATATCTTATAGAATGTTTCTTCCCTTCCGTACGGTGATAACTAAAAGCGCTGCTGAAAGAGCTTCAGAATCATTCAGAATTGCCTGGCTTCTGCCTCTATTCTCAAAACTTTCCTTTCAGATGCGTTTAAAGGAACCAGTGAATTAGGTCTACCCATGAAGGGAGCCATCTTCACATCTCATGGTACTAGGCTCATTGAAAGGACTCAACTGATGGCGGGAAAGGAATGACTGATGCGTGTGGCCCCAGAACCAATGCAGATGGAAACAATGTTTGAGAATGCAAATACAGATATCCCAACCCAAAACTCAGACCCACCTCAGTGGTTCTCAAAGGATCAAACGTACAAGTTTTAGGAGTGCAGACAGGCTAAGGAAAGCTTTTTATTACAATTCTTTTTATTAACTGTTATGAGCAGTGAAGGTGTTTTCACTTACACTTTTCCGCAGAATGACCCTCCTCACCCTGCTTCTACTGCCCACTCCCCTCCCCACGACAACCCTCACTGTTTCTCTTACTGTAGTGATTTAGCTCAAGTCTCGCCTTCTCTGACATTTCCCATCCTTGCCATCCAGGCTGAACTTAGTACTCTTTCTCTGCCATGCCTTTGTCCCCCCAGGACACCTCCGCACTGCTATTGGTGGTTTTAATCATATCACAATCCTTCTTTTCTTTGATTTTCTCCTTCACTAGAGGGTGAGCTACTGAAAGGCCAGAGATGTTCACCCCTAGGATTCTTGAGACCTCAGGAAATATCCCAGAAATATTTGGTTGCTAAGCAGGCCAAGAACTCAAACTGCAGAGTTGGGTTGGGTGAGGCTCTCTTTTTATCAAAATTAGAAAGACCCTCAACATCTAAGCACCCCAGTGTGTTGAGATACTTACACCAGCAAATCTGTTCACAATCCGGCCTGTGGGAGTTGTATCAAAAAAGCTCATGGGTGCTCGAAGGATGTTGGTGAGCAGCAGCTTGTGCAAAGTTTTTGATGAATAGTTACAAGCAAACACACTCCAGAGAGTTGCAGCAAGCACAAAGATGCCTGGAAATAGAACCAATATTGTCAGCTCCATGCCACAGACTCCTGGCAATCTGTGCCTTGGATACAATAGCAAAGGATTTTTTGAGCTGTAGGAGATGACCAAGGTCCATGAAGATGTCTACCCTAGCCATCAGACATACCTTGTGCCAATCCCAGAGCTGCGAAGACTCCAATTCTCATGTCCCTCTGAGAAGTTGGATAGCTAGAGCCATTCAAGTTTTGAGAGTCGCTGGTCCAAGCACTCAGCCAGAGGTTAGATCCAACAAAAGAAACAGAGTTCAATGCAAAGGCCAAGACAATAAAGGTTATCGAACCCCATCCTACTGATTGTAGGTATTTCAGGTAGATGGAGAACTTTACCTGCAAAGACACCATCAACAATACCCTAAGGGCTTTGAGTAAGACATTGTAGAAAACTAACCATAAGGACTGTGCTGGCTAGTTTTCTGACAACTTGACATAAGCTAGAATCATTCTGGACAAGGGATCCTCAATTGAGAAAATGCCTCCACCAGACTGGCCTGCATAGAAGCTTGTGGTGTGTTTTTTGGTTGACAACTGATGTGGATGGCTCAGGTCACTGTGGGTGGTGCCACCCCTGGGCTGTAGGGCTGAGTGCTATAAGAAAGCAGGCTGAGCAAGCCATGAAGCAGAAGCCAGGCAGCCACCTTCCTCCATGGCTTCTGCTTGAGCTCCTACCGCTACATTCCTGCCCTGCTTGAGTTCCTGCCTTGACTTACCTCAGTGATGTGTAAGATCTTACATTGGAAATGGAAGTTTAAGATTAAAAAAAAAAATCCTTTTCCCCACAAGTCGCTGTTAGTTATGGTGTTTTGGCTAACTAACTCAAGAAGTGATGTCCCCTGGAAAAGTGGAAAGCAGCATTTAATAGTCTGTGATCACCATTTCCACACTAAGTATGATGCAAGGTAAATAGCTACCAGGTTATGAATAAGCATTTAAATGCTATGAACAAAATACATAAAACAGGGTGGAGAGGCCAGAATTTACTAAGACCTTGGAATTTGTGGTTTTAAATTTCGTTAATTTGAGTGGTATGCTCTGGGTCTGATGTATTAGTGTTTCCTAGCGCCGACAACTGAACTTCAGATCAATTTTGTTTTTCTCCACACATCAGAGTAAAATCAAACATTCATCCTTCATTCTTCCTTTTCTTTTTTTAAGATTTACTTTTTTATGCACACAGGCGCTTTATCTGGATGTATGCAGGTGCACCAGGAGAGGGCATCTGACTATGAGCTGCCACGTGGGTGCTGGGAACTGAACTCAGGACCTTTGGAAGAGCAGCCAGTGTTCTTAACTGCTGAGTCATCTCTCCAGCCCTGAGACGTGATTTTCTGGAAAGTCTCTGTTTCCATTTAAATAAAGAATTTGAAGATTTGTAAAGGGACAGAATGCGTTGCTCTAGTAGATAGGTTTTTTGTTTTTTGGGGTTTTTTTTGGGTTTTTTTTTTTTTTGTTTTTTCGAGACAGGGTTTCTCTGTGGCTTTGGAGCCTGCCCTGGAACTTGCTCTTGTAGATCAGGCTGGGCTCGAACTCACAGAGATCTGCCTGCCTCTGCCTCCCGAGTGCTGGGATTAAAGGCATGCGCCACCACCGCCCCGGCAGTAGGTAGGTTTAAGTTTCAACTAACTTCTAAACTTTCTCAGGTTCCAAGCCTGATTTCGCCTTGAGCAGTACTTTCTGCACGTGGTGTTTACCTTCCCGGTTTCCATGAATTCCTTCTTGATTAGCTTTTGGCCTTTCACTGGTTCTTCCTTCTCCTTCAAGGCAGTCACATTCTTAATCTTCAAGGAGTTCTTGAGGGACTTCCTGTGCCTGCCACTGGACCTGGAGCTGAGGCAGAGAAAGGAAAACACCCTGAGAATGGGGACATTTCCCAAGGACTTTCCCACAAGCCGGCGTCACAGCCACTCTGCTGGTCAAAGTGCAGAGCAGAGGGCTAGTGAACCGCCGTGGCCCTAGCCCTTCCCCCACCCAAGGAAACAAAGAACCAAGAGTGTGCATGAGATATATTCTGTGTAGAGAGAAGGTCCACACGGAAAGAAGAAAGACCAAATAGGACTCAAGAAGCAGTAAGAGTTGCCAGCCGAATACATGGGCTACCTGCGACTCAGTGTTCGGCGAAGGCTATTTTCTCTTTTCATGGTCAAAGAAGCTGCATCCTCGGGGATTTCCTCCACAGTTGGTATCAGCCCACAGTCATCATCGTCTTCCTCACTATCATCATTGACTAAGGAGACATGTTTGAAGTTAGGGAATAACACAGGACTCGCAACACTATGAATAAGGAGAGAAAAGTCCTCCTGCATCGTGTTGATCAAGGGAGCTCAGATGTATACACATTAGAATATTTAACCTCATAAATTCTCACTGAGAATGCTAGGATAAAGAAGGGATGGGTTAATAATCCACCGGAAGAGAACGGTCAAAAGGAGAAGGAAACCTCCGGAGCTACCTAAGTTCCTTTGGAGAAGAAACAGCTTTCGAAATACAGGAATAAACTGCAGACACCATCCACAGACTCAACCAAAGAGAGTATTAAGAATTAGAAACACTCATCTTAAAGTTCAAGTAATTCAACATACTTTTATTAACTGAAAGACTTACGAAAGCATTTGAAAATGAAAGGAGGTAAGGTATGAAATATAGCATGGGCACCAGTGGAAATACAAATGCAAAGATCTCTAGAAACTACTCCTCTTTGGCAATAAGAATGTTGGGGGATGGGGAGGTGGGGAGGGCTTACCAAAACACAACTCTTTCCAAGACTCTGAAATCAACCAAAATCAAAAGTCTTTTTTTTTTTTTAAAAAATGACTAAATCTTGGTACTTGAAACCTTGTGGTGCTTTAATATGTCCCATTTCCACTCCTCTCTCCTCAGCTGATATAGCTTGTAAACCAATCATAGGAATTACGATAGATGTGAAAACTGGTAGTCAAGCAATCACTTAAGGAGACAAAGTGGGTTTCGCACTACCCATAACAGTCCTGTCCCAGGATAATGACCTGAAGACTGGCTTTCATTTACCAGGAGGCACCATGCGGCTTCCAAGGAAGGGAAGCAACCAGTAGTCCTACCCAGCTATGATGAATATGAAATACAACAATGACCAGCACAGCATGAGAGCCCTAAGGGTACAGCAGTGTATCCTTAGGCAGTAACCAACAGCTCTCTTATTGGCATTAAGGCCTGTTCAACAAGAGGGAAATTGTGCCTAGTACTAGAAACCTGTCCACCTGGGTCAAGTGAGGTCATGGATCTCTGCGGAGATCCATTTTACCAAACCAGCATAATCCCTAACTGCATTCTATACTCACAGATAAGTGTAGTTCTTACCCCTTATCAAAGACACTTTTCTTTGTAACAGATGGAGATCATTAATGAAAATCACAACCAATCAAAATGTCGAGAACAAAAGATTGTGTGGTGCCCATTCCCCACTGATACATCTATAGTACAACTCCTGAAACTAAGGCTCAAGGATCAGAAGAGGGAGCAGAAAGGTTGCAAGATTCAGAGGAACAGGCACACCCATGAAGTCTCGTGAACATGGATGCCTACACAAGACCTGAACAATGACAGCACCAATGGACATGCTGACATGGAAGAGGGAAAGCCATGGGGCCTCAACTCTAGACTAATAACTACAGGCAACTGGAGATGCTGAGAGTGAGAGAAATGGTCTCCAACAAGGAAGAGCTCCCCAACTGATTGTCTAATACTAAGTATATACAGGTATAGTATATAGACCAAACAGACTTTATTTATGTATTTAGGAATATATGTATATATATTCCCATATCTATAATATATATTCATATATATACATATATATATAATACAAGAATTAAAAAGAGGCCAGGTGTTGAGAGCTTCTGGTAGCAATGGCTTTACTAGAGGCCACTGAGAAAAAAACAACAGATGATAATTAATGATTCAGTTGTCAACCCACCAAGTGAGTGAGTCTCTGATGGAGAGAACCTCATCAAGCAAAGCTTACAGGGCCACAGACTCTGAAGACTGGTTGCTTCTGTCTGTAACTTTTCTCATGCCACGATAAACAGCCATGGGTATTTTTCCCATTGTCTGTGTGTTTATCTCTCTCTCTCTCTCTCTCTCTCTCTCTCTCTCTCTCTCTCTCTCTCTCTCTCACACACACACACACACACACACACACACATATTCCATCTACTGGGCATACATATAGCTGTGGATGGTCAGGAAGAGGATTTCTGCTAAATCTGTATAATTCCGATGAATAGAAATAATACTAGAATATTTTTCATTATTCAGACTGACCTAGGAAAGTAATAGTATTCTCAGTCACAGAGACAGCTAATTTTAGACTTCAGAACAAATTCGAAGCAAACTGGTTGCCCCTAGAGATGAATACACAAGGACAAATTCTCAGGTGTTTATTGCTGAATCAACGTCAGGCATAAAATAACTTTAGTAGACATAGCCTCCCTGCATTAAGGGACTTTCTGCAAGTACTGTTAATCTCAAGGTTCAGCTAACTGTTTACTGTTTAAGTCCTAAATTTCACTGTCACTTTCTGTCTGGGAACCCTGACCACTTAGAGCTACGTGCACAGCCAAGCGTTACTGGCCACTCAGTGTGGCCTCCCTAGCCTGAGAGAAGCTGTGTGATCAGTATGGCTCTCTTTCTTATTCAATAAGTGCTGTGTGATCCTGAACATGTGATTCATATTTGTCCAGGGGCTTTGCCGTAAGAGGAGAAGTGTGATGGAGAGAGAAGTGTTATGTGGCTGTATGTAAAGCGAAGCAGTTGTGTGGAGACAGAGAGATTTTTAGAAAGAGATTTGAAGATGAAGTAAAAGAGAAAGTTACCATTAGGAAGTGTGTGTTTCCTTATTTACCCCTCAGATAGAAAAGCCTAGCCCTTGCCAATTCCATGGATTTTTTTGCTTACCCTGGAGGTGGCCTTGGAGCAGGCTCTCCCAAAGGCTGCCCATAGCCAGGGATTTGAAAGAAAGCAAAGGGGGTTGTAGTGGTTTGAAAGAAAATAGTCCCCCAAAAGGAGTGTCACTAATGGGAGGTGTGGCCATGTTGGAATAGGTGTGGCCTTGCTGGAAGAAGTTTGTCACTGTGGGAGTGTCCTTTGACATCTCCTATGCTCAAGCTACAAACAGTAGAACAGACCACTTACTGTTGCCTACAAGTCAAGATGTAAGATTCAGCTGCTTTGCCACCACCATGTCTGCCTGCATGCTGCCATGTCCCACCATGATAATGGACTAAACCTCTGAAAATGTAAGCCATCCCAATAAAATGTTTTCCTTTATAAGAGTTGCCACGGTCATAGTGTCTCTTCACAGCAATAGAAACCCTAAGGTGGGGTACATAGAAGGTTGGAGGGAAGAAAGGGAAGGAGGAAATGATGTAATTATACTATAATTTCTATATATAAATAAATTTATTGTGTATACTACTAGAAGTTATGCAGGCATGATCAAACTGATAGCAGAATTTGTTCTTTCTCAAGGTACTAAAGGAAGATATATATCTATATCTACATATATATATATATCTGTATGTGTTTAAGCATCTAGTTTATGGTGTTTTATTACAAAGCTTATAGGAATTCAATACACAGAGCCAATATCAATATAACTTACCTTTTCCTCCTCCCATTCCAATTAAATTACAAGTTCCAGAACCAATGAAATAACATTTTATGCTCAAAGGCTTATATAACTGATCAGAAATGGCCTCTCAATATATACCAGAAGGTCTAATTTTTGGAATACTTTCCCAGATCTCTCTCTCTCTCTCTCTCTCTCAACCCTGATCTCTTATTTGTGACCACCACTCGGGGCTGTGCCCACTACAACTGTTGGGAGATCTTTGGGAAGTCACAGAAAACAGGGTTCAGATGCTAACTATGATTGATCAGTGAGCCAAAGGGTGGTAGGAATTGTTTCTATGATATACTGTAATGCTGTGGGACAATGGTCTTTTATTCTTGTCGCTTGTATTATTTTTAATAAATGCTGATTGGCCAGTAGCCAGGCAGGAAGTATAGGCAGGGTGACAAGGCAGGAAGTAGAGGTGGGGCGATGAGAACAGGAGAATTCTGGGAAGAGGAAAGATGCAGTCTGCAGTCATCACCTAGACAGAGAGGAAGCAAGATGAGAATGCCTCACTGATAAAAGGTACCAAGTCACGTGGCTAACACAGACAAGAATAATGAGCTAATATAAGATGTAAGAAATAGTTAATAAGAAGCCTAAGCTAATAGAAAAATCAGTTTATGATTAGTGTAGATCTCTGTGTGCTTATTTGGGACTGAATGACTGTGGGACTGGGTAGGACAGAAAGTTCCGCTAACACTGTAAGACTACACAATTGCTTGATGTTTTCCTGGTTCAAACATACAGTAATTTTTAAAGCATTAGCCAATATTCCTTTGCTAAGGATTATCAGAACTTTACCATCCTGTGAAGCTGCCCAGGATTTAATGGATTTGAAGCAGTTGGGGGAGGATGTGGCGCTTGAGTAAACAGAAGCCTGGCATTCCTACAAGTGGGTTCCCTGACACCATTGCTTTTCTTCCCATAGGAATTTCTCACTCAGACATCCATTGTACACTCTGAAGTGTCTGTTGGTTGCACATCAGAGGTAGGCGAGTAGGAAGTACCACTCACTTGGCCCAGGCAGAGTTTCAATTTCTGTGTTTCTTTACAGAGACACAGAACAAAGAAGAATGAAGCTTGAAACTCTGGACAATTAGGCCCCAAATGTATCTCACTGGATACTAAATAGTTTAGGATATAGATACTGGTTTTCCCTCCCACTAGGATGCCAAGTTCCATCCTGTTCCAACCCTGCTCACATACCTGTGGCCTCTCCTTCCTGCCCAGAATGCTTCATGAATGTCTTTAGATTCTTAGCGAACACTCCTTTCTTGCTCAGCAGTTCCTGGTAGGGTCCTTTCTCTAAGATAGTGCCATTCCCCAGAACTATAATCTCATCCACTTGGGGAAGGAAGTGAATGCTGTGAGTCACCAAGATGCGAGTCTGTAAAAGTCACACAGAACTGCTCTGATTAGTCCATGACCAACATCCTCCCTGGACTGCTCTACAAAGGGAAAAACAGACTTGTCCACTTTGCCTCAGAGTACAGAGACACGTCTGACAGGAAGAAGATAATAAGAAAATCTTCTTCAGGACATACTGTTCTGAGATGTGTATGACAACATCCCAAGCCCTCCCTTCCTGCCTTCACCATTGGATAACTTCTTACCTTGCCTTTCAATATGCCATTGGGGCCCACCACCTTATCGAAAATGTGTTTCCCCACATGAGAATCCACAGCCGACAGGGGGTCATCTAGAATATAGATGTCTGTGTTCTGATAGGTAGCTCTGGCCAGGCTGACTCGCTGCTTCTGACCACCGCTGAGATTTATGCCCTGAAGAAGAAATAATTCCTATTGAGCAGCATGCCCTAGCCCTCCTCTGCACAGTCTGACATGGAGGGGAAAAGAAAGACATTTGCCTCAGTAAGGTTTAACGGCTTTCAAGTGTCCTGTTTCTTTATATGAACAAGTCATTTCTATTCAAACAAACAACTTTAGCCCAAATAATTAGTCATGTCCAACCTGCTGTTCTCTACCATGCAGCTTACTTATTGACTGCTTCTGACACTCTCTACCCTGTGAGAAAGGAGAGCTAACACAAAGGCAGATTCTCTGCCACTTAATCATTCAATCAGTGGCTCCTGACTTCAAAGAAAAGACAACTCTAGAATTGTATTTTCACTCATCTCCTAGTGCCTCAAGATCCTTGCCCTCAGAGAAAATTGTTATGTTCACTTTTTAAAAGGAGTCAGTTGGTGGTGGTTCACGCCTTTAATCCCAGCATTCAGGAGGCAGGGGCAGGCGGGTCTCTGAATTTGAGGCCAGCCTTGTCTACAAGAGCTAGTTCCAGGACAGGCTCCAAAGCTACAGACACACCCATTCTAGAAAAAACAAAAAAGGGGGGGGAGGGAGGAAAAATATTTTAAACATGTAATAATCAAAATTTGATTATTATGCTATATATATCCAATGGATGTAATATAGTTATTCAAATCAATTCTTTCTCTTTTTCTTTTTTTTAAGCAAATCTTTTGTTGTTGTTTTTTAGACAGGGTTCTTCTGTATAGCCCTGGCTGTTTAGAACTCACTCTGTAGGCCAGGGTGGCTCCAGACTCAGAGATTTGCCTACTTCTGCCTCCCAAGTGCTGAGATTAAAGGTGTGCCACCATGCCTGGCTAAAATCAGCTTTTTGTTTGTTTGGTTTTCAAGACAGAGTTTCTCAGTGTAGCCTTGGCTGTCTTGAAACTCACTTTGTAGAACAGGCTGGCCTTGAATTCATAGAGATCCGTCTGCCTCTGCCTCCCAAGTAATGGGATCAAAGGCCTGCACCACCACCGCCTGGTCTAAAATCAGTTTTTATTAAAGATATTTAGTGGCACAAGTCAACTCTGGGTCATTATAATAAACTCAGTCTCTGGTTCCTTTGCCTTATTAGCTTTGATTCAGATTACAAATTCTTATATTTGTCTTCAGGTACAATGTTTAAAACATTGGAGGCCAGTTCTGGTGGTGCAGACTTTTAATCCTAGGACCTGGGTAGCAGAGATAGGTTCTCTGTGAGTTTGAGGCCAGTCTGATGTACCTAACAAGCTCCAGGTCAGTCAAAGTTACATAGTTGGATCATGACTCAAACAAGCAGAGTTATTTATGTAAAGTATGGAGTCTTACAAACATGTTTTGTGTGCTTGTGACTATCATGATTTATTAACACACTTTCCCCTATCATCCTCATTGTTTTTCTTCAATTATTTCTGTACCCAAGTACCTTCTCTCCAATCTCAGCCATGTCTCTTCCAGGCAACATCTCCAAGTCTGGGAGGAGAGCACAAGCTTCAAGAACTTGCTGGTACTTCTTTTCATTGAATTCTGATCCAAAGAGGATGTTGTCTTTGATGGTCCCATTCTGAATCCAGGACTGCTGAGGGACATAGGCTGTGGTGCCCTAAATGGGAACGATCAAACCAGGTGACAGTCACAGTTACAGAAATGGAGGCTGGAGCTAAGAGTGGCAAGGGTCCAGCAGAGCTTAGGTTTGGAGAGCTTCCCAAGGCTTCCCTCAGGCTTCCCAAGCATCTGGTATTTATTAATGTGAGAATCAGGAAGTAAGATCCAGTATTCAACCACCAAACCATCCTCCTCCCTGCATATCTTTTTATACCATCATTTTCTTCCCTTGACCCTGAAAATCAGAAGGAATGTGCATGCTGCTCAGAACAGGGTTTTAGTCAAATCCAATGGCTTGGTTGGAACTAATAGAATGCTAGCTCTTTCAATGACATAGATGACTCCCTGGGAAGAACACTCAAGTGGCTAAAATTAACACACCACAGGGACAGAGGCTGAGCAATGCCTGTGTTTGAGAAGTAACTGAGCTGTGAGTTAGCAATGAAAAGCCTCCCAAAAGGAATTAGGAGACAAAGTTAAATCCATAGCTGTCTCGGCTATAGTACATTTTTAAAAATGTATATTGGCTCATTGGAGACTGATAAACAAGCGAGTAATCTTGGCATACTGTGGAAGAAGAAATGTTTCTTCAGTGTTTCCAAGCAGGTTAATGTAAAGCAATCAGGCATAAACTTTCTCATAATTAAAAAGAAAGCCTTCCAAGAGGTTGAAAAGTTCTTTGTGGTCCAAATAGGCTGGTTTAATGATTGAAAATTGCTTAGCGATTTTCAGTAAATATAACTCAGAGGAGAAGTTCAGAGAGTTGATGAAAATGCCATGAAACCACTTCCCTCTGCTTTCAAACAAAACATAATTAATATTGTGTTTGAGGAAATGTATGTAAAGTTCTAGCTCTCAAAGGAGGTGAGCTGGGCATTGTGACACACGCCTGTCATAAAAGCTACTCAGGAGGCTGGGGCAGCAGACCTCAAATGCAAGGCCTGCCTTGGCTACACACTGAGACAGGCTACCACCTATTTCAAAACAAAAAAAGCAAGAAAAGGGGATGGCGGAGATGGTTAATTCCAAGATCCCATGTAAAGCTGAACACAGTAGTATGCGTCTATGATGTCAGTG
Organism: Ondatra zibethicus; assembly: GCA_004026605.1. NCBI lineage: Eukaryota > Metazoa > Chordata > Mammalia > Rodentia > Cricetidae > Ondatra > Ondatra zibethicus. The sequence continues at coordinate 46,462 of PVIU01002342.1, read as the reverse complement.
TTCCTAAGAGCAAGTGGGAGCCAAAGACAGTAGAATCCCTTCTGGAGCCTTGTGGGTCAGCTAACCTGGTACCCATAGTAGTAAACAGCAACAACAACAAAGAGAGGCATCTGAGGTTATCTTCTTAACATGCACACTGCGGCACAAGTACACACATGCCCACACATGGGGCACGGGGAGGGATTGAAGCAAAGAGACAGCTGCAATACGAAGAGGTGGAGCATTTGCCTAGTCTGTATAAGGTTTGTCCCCATCACTGGGGACAGAGGATGGCGAGGGCTCAAGACTAATCATGATGTTAGGTACAAATGCCAGCGTTGATTTTATAGCCATTACAGATTTTATTATCGTTTATTGTTGGTACTCTGGCTACAAAGTTAAGTGTGCTGTTCTTTAAAGATTGATTTTATTTTTATTTTATGTATTTAAGTGTTTTGCCCATATGTGTGTGTGTATACCACATTAATGTCTTGTGTCCAGAGAACCAGAAGTGTACTGAATCCCTTGGAACTGGAGTTACAGATGGTTGTAAGCTACCCTGTGGGTGCTGGGAATCAAACCCAGTCCCCAGCAAGAGCAGCAAGTGCTCTTAACTGCTGAGCCGTCTCTCTAGTCCTACAAAGTTAAGTGTGGGTAACCTCTTAAAACTTTTTTCCTAGGTCCTTTTACTTTTATTGCACAATTTTGCAGATGGGGGACTTTCAGACACATGTATATTTACAGCAGAAATGCCTCCACTATTAAGGAAGACATTTCTAGTCAACAGTTTCAGTGCCTTGGTATCATATAGGAATCACATAGAAAGCTCATTTGAACGTCAGATGCTTAGGTTCTATAACCAGAGTCTGCTTGTATAGGACCGGGGAGAGGCAGAGAATCTACAGTCCACAGTTATACCAGATGTCTCCAGGACCTGGTGCACCAGTGCACTGTCCCAAATGGGGAAAGAACACTAAGGCCCACGTTTGGGGTCAGTGGTCTTCTCCACTCACCTGGATAGTGATGTGCCCATGTACATTTTCCATTTCTCCCAGCATGGCTGCTACCAAAGAGGATTTCCCAGAGCCTACAGTCCCCACGACAGCCACCAACTGGCCGGGCTTTATGTCCAGGTTCACACTGAAAGAGAGGAGTGTTTATGGAGGAAATGGGTGGGTGGGAGCAGCAGTTCAAACCACTTCTCTTGGCTTCTACAAGAAATCTGTTTTTAGGTCATTTCCCCCTCAAGACTAGAAATTTTGCCATGGATGTATAAGACACCAAAGTGCTTCTTTATTATTCTTAAGTTCTGAGATGCTGAAGAATAAATTCTAAGTCTCAAACTCACTAAAACAGTCAGTGTCAAGGGTGCGTTTACAACAGTGCACGTTCCCCTGGGTGATGGGGGAAGAGCCACTAGCCAATCACATCAAGTTGGGGTGTAGCTACTGGGACCCCAGGTAGAAAATCTCCAGACGGATAGGACTGCGGCGTGAGTAGCATGAGTTCCCCTTTCTTCTTTCATTAAAAATACCTGTTCCTATTGAGCTGGCTTGGTTATTGATTTGTGCTGACTTAACACTTCATCACCTGGGGGTGGTTCTCTGCGGACCAATGGTTGAAGAACACCCTCTCTGGAGCCTCAGCACCTGATCTGGTTCAGGTGTCAACTCTGACAGTACTGGGTTGAGCAATTTTGAAAGGTCACTTTCTCTGCACTAAGAGTTGGATTTTGCTTCTAAACTAAACTTGTTGCTTAATGTTTCCTAGATTTCTTTATTATTTGGGTGATACTTGCTGGAAGCAAATTCCTTACCTAACCCTAACCTAACCCTAAAGGTCTGACATCTCTGGATGGGTAGGGATCTACCTGGGGCTAGAATCCCAGGAACTCTTGGTGCTACTTTGACTATTTGAGTCCCTTAAGTACTTGGAACATCAGAAACGTGCCGCAAAGTCTTTCTAAACCTACTCTAGATGGCAGCAGTGAAGCAGGAACTATGTGCAGTTTCCTCAGTACAAAGGAAAGCTCTGGGCTGGGAGGTTTAGGGCAATGGCATTGGCTCTGACTAATCCTGGTGCTGACCCCAGAGTGCATTTCAAGGCTATAGGACTGGAAGAGAAGAGTAGGGAGTCATAGAGCTCTTTGCTTTGCTTGGGGTGAGAGAACACACAGGTTCTGAATCAGAAGGCATCCATAGCCAGAGTGAACAGAGGATCTGGACCCTAAACAGTGAGGTCTTCACAGGTACCCTACACAGAACAGCAGTAGCTATAGTAGCTTTTTTTTTTTCAAAGGCAAAGTCTTGCCAGATAGTCCAGACTGGTCTCAAACTCATGATCCTCTTGCTTGAACCCCCGGGTGCTAAGATTGCTGGTGTGTACCGACATACGCAGCTCTGAAATCTATGGCAATAGTTCCCATCGTCTAGTCTGGGGAGAAAAGCTAGACTCTGAAGTTCAGGACACACACTTTCTCTACCTATTATCTGGGGACAAATATCTTCATGGATTCTCAACTGAAGAGATGTAGACTTGCAGCATGAAAGCAGATGTGAACTATACACATGGGAGAAGGCTTGGACCTTTGCTCTCAGCTCCTCCCTCCAGAGTCTAGCTGTACCAGTATCCAAGCGAATACAACATAGTCTTTTCTGGTGTTCCACTGTATAGAATCTTCCAAGAACAAGGGAGGGCAGGAAGATCCTAAGAAAGCAAGAAAGCAAGGGGACAAACTCACTCTCGGATTGTTGGGTCCAAGTCCCGGTCCCAAGTAAAAGAGGCCTCTGAAAACTGCACAGCTTTATCTGTTGAAAGGAGGAGAAAGAGCCCTCTCTTTAGTTACACGCAGGTCCTCGTATGGCCGTCAGCCTTTCCTCAACATGCATGTGCCTCTGACTCTTCTACCAGCCCCTGAAACCACCTCTGTTAGTTGCTGAGCAGCAGGAGGCTGCTACCAGCAGGAGGCAATGAGAGTTGCCAGGGCAAGACTGGAAGTGGCCTGCCTGTTGGGACCTAGACGTAGGATCTCAGACTCCTCGGACCTCTAGATTCCCTGGCACCCTGCCCCCCACAACATACCCCTGGCCCTCTATCACCTAGTCCTCTGTGTGAGCTCTACTTTCTTATTTAATCCTCTCCATTTCGGACTCCAGATCTACTGTTCACTCTGGCTATGGATGCCTTCCAATTCATAACCCATCTGCTCTTTCACCCCTAAGCTACCTTCCCAACCACTATCCAGCCTGATTTCTGTTTTCTAGGTCACTTGCAGGACTCCCTGTTTATCTCAGAACAGCTAACTGTGTTCTGCTTAGAAATCTGGCTAAACACTTTCCTTTAGGTGAGAACGTAGCTTGTAATGCTTGTGATATAAGTCTAATCGATTTAAGATGGATTCCCTAGCTCTTCCTTTTCATTAGCTGCTGTGGTTAAGTTCCTGCCTGTAAATAGTATGGTGCCAGCGTAATGAATAATTTGCAAAAGTAATTTCCAAATGTGTTTACCAAAGTTGCTGACATGGCGAATGGCAGAGGCGTCCAAGTCCTCCCCTCCCAAGTACTTCTCTAAGCGTTCTACAGAAACACTGGCCTAGAAAAGAGCACAAGAGATCCTAAGAACAGAACACTCAATAGCACAGCCAACACACATTGACTCCACAGTTTTGGTTTTCTTGGTTGGTTGATTGGTTTGGTTTGGTTTGGTTTTTCAAGAAAGTTTCTCTGTGTAATCCTGGCTGTCCTGGAACTCACTGTACAGATCAGGCTGGCCTCAAACTCAAGAGATCTGCCTGCTTCTGTCTCCTAAGTGCTGGGACTAGAGGCATGGGTCACCACCACCCTAAATTGTTTTTTCTTTGTTTGTTTGGTTGGTGGATTGGTGGTTTGGTTTTTGTTTTTGTTTTTTTTTCTTTGTTTTGACTTTTTGTTTGTTTTTTTTTCTTTGTTTTGACTTTTTGTTTGTTTTTGTTTTTAAGAGAAACTTGAAGAACATGAAAATGGGTAGCTAAGGAGATGGGAGAGAATCTGGAAAGACTTGGGAAAAGGAAAAGAATATACTCAAAATCTATTGTATGAATTTCTCAAAGAATAAGTAAAAAATCATTTAAAAAAAGACTTGGCCTTATGGAAATAAAGCTAAGGGGAAAAATGGAATTCATTTCCAAACAGAAGCAGGGAAATGATTTTCACTTTGCTATTAGCCATGGCTTGGCTACAGTTGGAACCTACAGATCCAGCCATACCTCAGCCCTGTAAGTCATCCAAACATACCTCAGCACTGAAAGCCATCCCATCATACCTCAGCCCTGCAAGCCATCCCCTCATACCTCAGCCCTGCAAGCCGTCCCATCATACCTCAGCCCTGCAAGCCGTCCTATCATACCTCAGCCCTGCAAACTGTCCCACACTAAACTGAAGTATATAAAGACAGTATTTCAGCTTTCAGAGACTTGGCTTTCAACTCTATGGCTATTTCTCTCCAAACTTTGCTCTTGTTTCCAGAAACTGTTTACCACCTTCTTCTATGACAGAACCCTAACTTCTAGATACTTCTGGTATCTGGGCCCAGTCTTGTCCCTATTTGATTAATTCTCTGCCTTGATGAAACATCCATCTGGTATTGAGATGATCTACAGGAACTGGCCAAAGAGTAAACTCCAGCTGGTCTGAGGACCGGCAGAATACTCTGAAATTGCTAGAACATATGGACTTAGGGAGTAACCACTTGGATGCTTTTCATTGCCTTCCTGTCTTCTAGGAGAGCTGTCATGAGATTGTTTCCCACAGATATCCAGCCCGACGAAGCATGAAACCTTAACTGTTGATCCAGCTGCTTCGTGGATGAACACCTCAGAAACAATGTCCTACAACCCATGTTACGACATCGTCAGGCCTTTTTTGGTTTGGTGTTAAGGTTACATGAAAAGGAGAAGGGAGTGAGCACCTTGACTGATCTTACTTTTGTTGTGTACAAAATAGACTATATCTAAAAGGAGAGTGCTGTTGCTTCACTGGCTAAGTGGGTAATAAATAAATACCCTTTATTTATTCCCTCTAAGACAGAAAGAAGGCCTTCTCTTTGAATTCAGTCCTTCTTATGGCCAGAGGTGTCTGAACTTGATACCTCTCAAAGGAATGCAGGTCGGCTTCGTACCCCAACGTTCCAGCCCTATCATCAGTCTCCCATCTACCCTTTGAACAGACTCTTAAGGTCTAGTTCATGGTAACTATGTTCTCAGTGACTATGTTCAGTTTTCAAAACATAAGACATTGCCTCAGCTTGAGGCTCCCAAACTTATTATTACATAGGTTCATGCAAAGACAGGGGTTTTTTTGTGCCATTATTTACCTAATGGTGTGCCAATGCCTCAAGAGCTTTAGAAAAACAAGAAAGAAGCTAGTCTGGGAAAATGACTCTGACTAGGCATAATCATAATAGTCTCCCTGCCTTTGTAAGACTGTCTCCCTGTGAAGTAGATGAGGTTAGTATGATTATCCATATTTTAAACCGGGGCTCAGAGAACTTACAATTTTACTAAGATGAACCCATTGGTCTCCAGAAACTAGCTGAACTTTTAATTTAAACAATTACCAGCAGGTGCTAGACACGCGATAAGAATAATCCTAGACACGCGATAAGAATAATCCTAGACACGTGATAAGAATAATCCTAGACATGCGATAAGAATAATCCTAGACACGTGATAAGAATAATCCGCACCACAAGGCAGTTCAGCGGGGAGCAGTGGAGCTCTTATGTACCTGGAGCATTGAGGAGATCACCATAGGGAGCATGGCGAGAGGAAATCGAAGGACATTGAAGAGGGTGATGGAGGTGAAAGCCTTCTCTGCACTCAGAATATTGTTGCTGTCCACCATGACATACACAGAAAAGGTGATCACAGACACCTAGGGAGAATAAGGCCATGAGAAACCCACGCTAAAATGGATCAAAGACCTTTGTGCTAAGCTTCAGGAGCACTGTGTAACCTGGAACGTTAGAGATTACCCCAATCTCTTCAGATTACTCATAAGAAAATTGATCCTCGTAGAGGAAGAAACACCTCTCGCAAGGGGACAAATTCAATGAACGGATTGCTAAGGTCAGAGCTTGGGCCTTCTCTTTCACTACATCGGCATTGCTTCCCCCATGAAGACAAGTCCTCCTATGTAAGTCATTCCTGGAGTCCTCATCCACGATGAACATCCTGAAACCTCACTAGTGGCTACTAGATCACCGAACAGTAGATGCAGGGTAGAACCAGAGTTAGGGTTGTAGGAGTTTGAGGAAGGGAAATAAATTCCCTGAATCTAGGGACCAAGTCTAGAGATGGCTGGAGTCTATTAGGGACAGGCTTTTCTTCTCAGAATATGACCTCAGTCCATACCCCTTCCACTCACCAGGGCTGGAGTTAAATGCAAGATGAATACAGTAATAGTCTGCAGCTGGCCAAACAATAGCAAATTCTTGAGTTCTTTCTTCCTAAGGTTGTAGACTTGGTTGATGAATGAAGATTCCCAGGCAAAATATTTCAGGATCTAATGGGTCAGAGAATAGCAAAATTCACACTGTTGCCTGAAAGGGCACCGGGTACATATGGTCCATCTTATTTTAGGATAAATTACCAAAAAAATAGGGGAAACCTGGATTATAGAGAAGTAGCTTGTATTTACTGTCAACCTGGTAAATTCAGAGCATTTTACACACACACACACACTTCACTTAATTTTTCAACAAACTCCTAGTTTGCCTATCCAAATAGATTTGCCAAGACACAGAACTTCCCATGTTAGAGCTTGGAAATTTCTGAGCAAGTCGAGGTGAAGCAGTCACCCCCCTTTTGTAGAATACGGTTTCCATTGAAGCAGCACGGGAACTGGTGGAAAGAGGCCCTGTGGAAGGCTTTGCTAATAGAATGCATCAAGGAGGTGACAGAATGTCTGAGCTTGAAGAAACTGGAACAGTTTCAATAGGTCTGACACCCCTGGCCTTCATGGGCACTTGCACTCACATGCACACACACACACACACACACACACACACACACACACACACACAGGGAGACACACATGCACAGAGGGGGAGGGAGGGAAAGAGGGACAGAGGGAGGGATGGAAAGAGAAGAAAAATAAAACAATATTTTCTTAAAAAAAAAAACAAAACAAAAATAAAAAATTAATGGCTGTGAAGGTCAACACCTTAGGGGGACCCACTACTATTGTTTGCTAAATAGAACTTCTAAGTGTTCACATCCATACCCACGGACTGGCGCTGCTCTGGCCTCCGTCTGGGAAGCTTCTCTTTGCAGGAGTCAGCAGTTACTGCGGAGACTCACAGTTGATCAAAGTGCTGAGAATAAGTGACTACCGAGTGAGGCTCAGCCCTAAACAGTGGTTCCAAATCACCGCTCTCCTACTTCCAGGGCCCAGGGAACATCATGAAAGATGGAGCAGAGACAATGGGAGAGCCAGAAGATGGGAGAGTACCCCACAACACTGCTTTCTGTGTGTGACAAGGACACTGCCCTCAGGAACCCACAGCAACATGCCACCGTGGGGAGGGGAGGGAGGGAGGCTCAGAGGGCCCTCTCTAACCTGAGCAGCTATCAGTAGTTAATGGCTGCTAGTTTGCCTTCCGGTGGCAAATTCCTATAACTGAGCAAACAACTCTACACTTGTGTGCATGCAAATAATCCTAGTTAAACTCAGTGGGTTTTCTATATATTTAAAGATAGGAAATTAGAGAGGGTATGTCTAGAAGAAAGGGTTCAGAGGGTGTTGAAGGGGATAAGATGGGTACTGGCGGAGGGGGGAATAAGTGTAGTCAAAATTTGTTATTTATAAAACTGTTAAATTAAAATTTATTTTAAAACATTTCTACAGTAAAATGTAAAGACAAGCAATTTAGGGTAAACAAATAGAAATCAAGGTTCAAAAGTATCTGGAAGGGTTAGTGATAGAAAACAGGGGACTTGTGGGTAAATGAATCAGGAATCACATGACACTCAACAGCTGAATCAGTCATTGCTTCTCTTACTGTACCCAGAGGATTTTCTCTGTTTGGCTTTTTCTTTTTCTTTACCTTAATTCCACTGAGGATCTCATTCATGATTTTTAACCGCTTGTCTTTATACTTCATATTTTTGACCTGCCAAGAGAAAGACAGACAAAACCAAACTGAACTTCTGCGAGAGAAGGTCCAGGTTTGCTGCTAATGGTAGACACTAGTGGAAAAGGTGGCTGCCATCTCATCAGAACTTGAGGAGCCCAATGATGGCATCTGTTTCTCTCCAGCTCTTCCTGTTTCCCATTCTGTTTCTTCTGTCCCCGTCTCTTTCTGACCCTGGAAGCTTATGCCAAGCTTATTCCTATCTGTCCCCTTTAGCCTGACCGTACTCTGTCTCCAGACTGTTCTCCCCTTGCTGCTCCCAAATCTCCCTCCTTCGTCGTCAGGATGTGTCTGCCGGTCAGAGCTTGGCTTTAGATGCCCACCTCACGGCGGATGTCTTTGACCTGACTGAAAACGTCTACCCTCGCACTATCGTTTTGCATTCGGTTCTCTGTGGAGTACTCATCATGACTCGTTTCTTTATTGTCTTTGTTGTCTATCTCTCCACCCTGAGAGGGGGATACTTGTCTGATTCCTTGCTGTGCTCTCGGTAAAATATGCAATAAAGATTTTTTAAGATGATATTTGCTACTAAATGAATACAAAACAAATGAATGAATAGATCACAGGCACTAGGGAGTCCTCCACTATTGCGATTCCTGGCAGAGCTACGGACCATTGTCTGCATGGAGGACTCCCACCTGGGAGCAGCAGGGGGACAGCCAAGGTGGGATCACCCGTGGAACTGCTATGGGTGGTTGGTTTATTTTTGCTATGGTGGAGAAGCAAGATTTTAAAAAAAAAAAAAAATTCCCTTCTAGAAGAAGCTCAGCAGAGTGGGGGGAAACTATAAACTAAGCAGTCGGAGACCAAAAGGGAGGATAGAAAAAGCCAAGCACATTTGGGATGGTAGAAGATCTCCCATAAGCTTTTCCCTTCTCCAGTTCCCTCTAAGAATTAGCAGTGTAAGTCAGAGTTAAGATGTTGAAAAGGCACATGCGCACTTTACCTGAATCTTCCTGTTCTTGGTAGCCAGCACTGCATTGACTGGGATCAGGAGAACCATTACCCCAACACCTGCTAACACTGAAGGTCCCAACTCTCTCCACAGGAAGAAGATGGATAAGACAATCTGTAAAACGGTTGACCATGTCAACTGAAAGTAGTTGGTCACATCCATCAGCTTCTGGGCATCTACAGACATCAAGTTGACGGTTTCTCCAATGGTGTACTGCCTCCTGGCCAGGTTAGATAGCTTCAGAGCCTAGAAATAAAGAATAGGATTGAGGTCAACAGATAAGTCAAAAGAGACTGGGGAGCAGAGGAGGACCCCAGGAAATGAGGAAAAAATAGAAGAATGGGCTCCATGTGGACACACCTTCTCTCTGGGGCCACAGCTTTCCATTCAAGTCTTGACACACGGAGTTATCTCATTTTTGAACACTTGTTCATCTGTTTTCACCTTCATTCAACCCTGCCTACCCATACACTTCTTTGCCCAGAAAATTCCCATTTATCTTTTGGTATCAACTTAAATGCAACTTTTGAAAGGACTAGCCAGACTTCCAAATTTACAAGAGTTACCTCTTTTTGTAACCTCTAACAATCTACAGGTAACTCTTTCTTTACCTTAGGTATATATTTTTATATTTCTTTACCTTAGGTATATTATTTTTCTATTTATTTCTCAGATGTAACTGTGATGACAAGGACTACATCTATCCATTTCACGATTGTATCACAGGCAATTCAATATTGGAGAATAGGAGGAAATGGAGAAATTAAAGATGCAGAAAGAGAAGGAGTAAAGGCAGCATTGTTGATTCTTGCCTTATAGACTTGACAATTTTGTTTTATTTATTTATTGTGTATGTGTAATGGACGGGTCCCATCGTCATCCACCTGATGACAGGCATCTTTACCTGCTGAGCAATCTCACCAGCCCGTTGTGGATGGTTTTTGCTCTTTTGGGTTTTTGGGGGACCCACCACCCAGCTCCCAAATAAATCACACACAGAGGCTTACTCTTAGTTATAAATGCCCAGCCTTAGCTTGGCTTGTTTCTTGCCTGCTTTTTTGAACTTAAGCTAACCTGTCTACCTTTTGCCTCTGGGCTTTCATCTTTCTTACTTCTGTGTATCTTACTTTCACTCTTACTTGGTGGCTATTGGGTGCCTGGGTGGCTGGGTGGCTGGGTGCCAGGTGCCCGGGTGGCCCCTGATGCCCTTCTTCCCCTTCTTCTCTCATTGCTCCTCCCAGCCACTTCCTGCCAGCTAGTTGCTGATGCGTCTCCTGACCACAGGTGAATTTTATTTAATCAAACACATCTTTGCATCATCAAACAAATGTTCCAGAGCATAAACAAAAGTAACACACCTAAAGATGATATTCTACAACACCAGCCCCCTTGTAGGCTTTTGAGATAGCTAACTTATATTCAGCCACAGTCTTAGAAAATTCAAGCACTATCAAGGAGGATAAGAATTTTTAGAATGGAGAGGAAAACTGCAGAGGTCACACATCTGAAGAAACGCGCTTTTTCTGCTGCTCACAGACAAGTTCTACCTGCCTGAATCTCACAGTATAGGCTTTCTGCTTTCATGTTAGGAAGATCAGGAGACTAATACCCACACCGCTGTTCCTTACTATGCCTTACAGAAGTAGCTGGAGTAGCTTACATCTGTACTCTCAGCACTCGGGAAGCTGAGGCAGGAGGATTGCTGGAAGTCATAGCCAGACTGGGCTACATACTAAGTTTTAGGGTATCCTGAACTACAGTGTGAAATGCTGTGTATTATGGTTGTTTTCAGTGTCAACTTGTCACGAATCAGAATTTTAAAAAGTAGAGAGCCTGTCCCGAAGAACTGTCCTGGTGCTGTAACTGATTGATGTCAGGTCCAGAGAGGTGACTTAGCAGGTGCTAACGTTTGCCACCAAGCCTGTCAACCTGGGTTTGATCCTCAGAACCCACACAGTGGGAGGAGAATTGCTCTCTCACCTACACAAACCTACACATATGCACATATCTACACACATACCTTCCCACACATTCCTATATACACACACATATTCCCACACATACTTACACACACAACACACTTACACAACACACAATAATGCATATACCTATACACAAATATATATACACATGCACACACAAAAATATAATTTAAAAATTTTAACCATGTATTAGAGAAAAATGAGCAAAATCCCCTCAAGCAAATAGAACACCTCTCAAACCTACAGAACTTAGTAGTGAAAGAATGTAATTGAAATAAGTAAGTAAGTAGGCAGAGGAAGGTTTGGTACCTGCTAAAGATAGAAAAGGGAATTGCTAGGCTGGATGTAGCTCAGTGGTAGCACATTCGTGTAGCATACAGAAGATCCAGAGTTTGATCATCAGTGCCCCCAAAACAAAACCATAAACACAAAGAGAAGAAAGAACCAGAAAAAGAAATTTCTGGGAAAAATATATTCTAGGGTGATGGGGCCATGACTCACACAGCACTCTAATCCCACTATTAAGATCTGATGTGGGACAGATATACCAGGTCTTTGAACTCATGCTAGTAAGTATTTGAATTAAGGTTGATGGTCAGGGACTGGAGAGAGAGATGCTTCAGTGGTTAAAGACACAGGCTGCTTGAGGATTCAGATTCAAGTCTCACTCTCCATATGGAGGCTTACAGATGTCTGTAACCCCAGTTTGGGGGGGGGATCTGATGCCATCTTCTTGCTTCCACAAGCACCAGACACACATATGGTGAACATACATTCAAACAAAACATCCATGCACACAAAGTAAAATAAAACAAAAATACTTTAAAAATTAAATATTGATGGTTTTAAGAGCATGACCCTCAGCACCTGCTTCTCTGACTTTACCTTATGTCCTGAGGGTTTCCATTTTGTGAGGACGGGCAATGAGAATGGGTGTCTGAGCCTTCAGGGCCGAGTGGTAGACCCCAGGCAGCTTGCTAGCTTCTCCCTAGGATGCTCAGTCTCATGAACACACTTCATTTTTTAATTTCCAAATAAGGATTTAGGGGAACTTTATAACTAATCAAAATTAAATGTTGATATTAATTTTCATTTCTATCAATTTTTTCTCAATCTTGGAATAAATGTTCATATTTATTGCTTTTTTTCTTGGGTTTGATTTTTTTTCTTTTCTTTTTTTCTGGCTATACTTGACATAATCACTTACCTTCTTATATACAGAGGCCATGACAGTTGTCCGTACACTCATTCCCAACATGAAACACAACTTAAAGTAACTCTGAAGGCAGAAAGACTGGATGAGACTCACGGCAAACATTAGGATTGCAGAGACAAATCCAACCCACGCGTATGTGCCAGGGTCACTCACAAAGGCAATGAGAAATCTGCAGGAACAAAACAAAATGAAGTGACACTCACTCATTAGATCCCCAAGGGCTCCTTCTTCTATTCATGGCCAGCAAGTCTCACTCTTGCACTATGGGTAACAACACAACCAAAATTGTCCCTGACACAAGCTAAAGTCACCTGACAGGAGGAACCTCAATTAAAATGATCCGGCTGTAAGTGGGTGTAGGAAATTTTCCTTTCCTTTCCTTTCCTTTAATTTCCTTTCCCTCCCTCCCTTCCTTCCTTGTTTCCTTCCTCTTTCTTTCTTTTTTTCTTTTTTCTTTCTTTCTTTCTTTCTTTCTTTCTTTCTTTCTTTCTTTCTTTCTTTCTTTCTTTCTTTCTTTCTTTCTTTCTTTCTTTTTGGGTTTTCAAGATAGGGCTTCTGTGTGTAACAACCATGGCTTTTCTGGAACTCACTTTGTAGACCAGATTGGTCTCGAACTCACAGAGATCTGCCTGTCTGCCTCCCAACTGCTGGGATTAAAGGCATGCACTACAATGCCTGGCTGGAAATTTTTCTTAATTAGTGATTGATGGGGGAGGGTTTAGTCCACTGTGGGTGATTCCATCCCTGAGTTGGTGGTCCTGAGTTCTATAGGAAAGCAGGCTGAGCAAGCCATGAGGAGCATCACCCCTCGGTGGCCTCTGCATCAGCATCTGCCTCATCATCCTTGTCCTGTTTGAATTCTGGCCTTGACTTCTTTCACTGTTGGAGTGTGGTGTGGAAGTGTAGCCAAATAAACCCTTTCCTCCACAACTTGCTTGGTCATGATGTTTCATCAAAATAATAGTAACCCTGAAACAGGCATTCCCAGTACTCAGGGGCTAAAGGAAGAGAAGTAAGAATTTAATGTCAGCCAGCCTAGGCTACATAGAGAGACTCCAAAAAGGCGGGAACAAAGATCTTCAGAGAAATCTCTCTCTCTCTCTCTCTCTCTCTCTCTCTCTCTCTCTCTCTCAAGCATGCACGCACACACACATACACACGCACACACACATGTCACTGTAATGTTTCAGCCCTGTCATAGGGAGTGACATTAATCCACTCATTTTTAGACAATGCAAGCTCATACTAAGATGAGGTAAAGGCTCTCTAGTTGGTCATTCACTCTGTACAGTGGCAGATTGCAAAGCCCCACCATGAGCACCCTGGGCCTCTAAGAAAGGGGCTGGCTGTGAAGAGATGAAGTTAGTCACTCTTCTGCTCTTCTGAAGCATGCCGCCCATCTCTTAGATGTGGCTCAGTTCCTACTCATTCAGCTTAACAACAAAGAAGTCTAATGAGTATGTGGCCTCCTCTTAGGAGAGGCCCACAGAAAAGAGAGAGATTAAAGTGTCATCTGAGAACTCGAAAGCAGCCTTGTGCTTTTCATGTACACGAAGCCAGAAAGTGACGTGGGATTCCCTTCTGCATGCTGGGAATACCATTGGTTAATAAAGAAACTGTCTTGGACCTGCGCAGGGAACAGAGGTAGGCGGGGAAAACTAAATGGAATGCCGGGAGAGAGAAGGAGGAATTAGGAGAAGCCATGTAGCCCTGCTGGAGACAGACGCTGGAACTTTACCCAGTAAGCCACAGTAATGTGGCGATACACAGATTACTAGAAATGGGTTAAACTAAGATATAAGTGTTAGCCAATAAGAAGCTAGAGCGAATGGGCCACGCAGTGTTTTAAATAATATAGTTTCTTTGTGGTTATTTCAGGTCTGAGCTGCCGGGCGGCTGGGAAGCAAACAAGCAGCCTCACTGCAACAGGAAAGTGGGAGAAAAGTAGGAGTATTTTTCAAAACAGGAGCCCAATGAACACTCTTGCCTACGTATACAAAGGGCAGGGGAAGGTAGCAGCAAAGGTCTAGAAAGGACAGCAAGTCCTGGGCACTCACTTCAGTAACTGAGGATTTAGAAACATCAGAATATCGTGTATTAATTTCAATAAAAATGATTTCAGGATCACCACATAGAAGGTTTTGAAGAGGGCCTTCACCAGCCAGGACTTGGGGAAGTCTTTTGTGGTCTCAGACTTCTTTTTCTTCTTTTTAGCTTCTTCCTATGTATAAAACCAAAAACAGCTATGTCCATAGAATTATGCAGTGAAAGCCTCCTAAGACTGTGCTCTGAATGGCACCAGGCTCCAGCAGGGCCTTCGAGCCCGCTACCCTGTACAGTTGTAATCTTCTCTTCACCTCTCTACTGCTGCCCACCTTCTGACTTTTCTCTTCCCCACCCAACTCATATCTTTTGGATTGAAAAAGCAGACAACCAAACTAGAAAGAATACATCATAAAGATAAGCATGGACAGACACTGGGAATTCCCATACTCAGGAGGCTGGGACAGAAGCATCATTAATTTGAGGCAAGCCTGAGCTACACAGTGAGTTCAAAGCCAGTCTTAACTACATAAAAAAGACTGTTTCAAAAACTCAAGGTCTGAAGTTGTAGTTCAGTGTGTAAAAGGGCGCTAGACCGTAGCACAACTGACTCCATGATGAAAGTATCATTCAGTCCCTAAAACTCAGCAGTACCATCTGCCAAAACAAAAACAAAGACCTAATTCATCAAAGCCCATAGTTCTGGGAAAGTCTCTAAATGTCCTAACCGTACATTTTAGCATCTGTAGTTTCACTTCGGGATAAGTGTTCTTGTTAACTGAAGTGTGTCAACCCAGAACATGGTTTTTGTGCTTAAAAACTCATGCTGAGAAAGGTTCACAGCAACAATGGGATCACAATAGATAGATAGATAGAGATTCATACTTAGAGAACCCCAAGTAATACAAAGTCCCACTCTCAGTATCTTAGAATGTGCCCTTCTTTGGAACTAGGGTCTGTATGAGTGTAAGCAAACTGCTCTTTAAGGTAGACTGTAATTCAACATGACTGATGCCCTTATAAGAGGAAAAGAGACAGGGCTAAGATGGCTATGTGACAATTGAGATGGTGAGAGGGATGGTGTACCCACTAGCCAAGGAATACCTAGGATTTCTAGCCTAAAACAGAAGTAGGAAAGGCAGAAATCATTCTCCCTCCATGTTTCAGGGAGAAAATGACCCTGTTGGTGACCTGAATTCAGACTTTTAGCTTCCAGTGATCGGGGATGATGCATTTCCCCCTTTCTCTCCCCACTCCGACACTATCCTCCTCCTCTTTCTCTGTGTGTTTGTGGTCCTGGGAATCAGCAGCCACTCTATCATCCTCCCTTCTCTTCTCTGTCCTTCCCTCACACTTCCTTCCCTTCTCACTATGCTGCCCAAGCTGCTCTCAAACTTATGATCCTCCTGCCTGAGCTTCCTGAGCAATCACTGTGCCATGCTTGCTTTTGTTTTGTTAAGAGCATTTCTTACCTTCAGTATATGCACTGCCTTATTGCTTTGTTCCTGGTTCTCTGAAGATGAGCTTTCTATCAGACTTGTTGGCTGTACCCATCACCCCAAATAGACACACAGCTGTGCTCAGTAAATATGTTTGAATAAATGAGTCAGTATGTTAGCTAATGAGCACTTCTAATACAGTGCAGTTTCTAGTAATGACTCTGTGTGTGTGTGTGTGTGTGTGTGTGTGCGTGCGCACCCGTGTGTGGAGAGAGAGAATGTTTGTGTGCAGGTCACAGGTGTGCCAAAGTGTGCACCTGGGTGTCAGGACTACCTTCATGTGTTGGTCTTGGCCTTCTTATCTTGTTTGAGATACGATCCCTTCCCTGATGCTTACACCTGGCTTCCTGGCCTCAGAGCTTCTGCCTTTTTTCCTGTCTCTACTCCTCATCTCCTGCAGGAACCTAGAATTACAGATGCACAGTCTGCTGTGGCTAGCTTTCATGTAGGTCTCGGTATTCAAACTCAGGTCACCAGGCTCGTGTGGAAAGTGCTTTTACCCCCTAAGCCATCCATCTCCCTAGCCCTAGTAATGTTTTCATTATTAATAGTAATTACTATTATTATCATTGTTACACTATGGCAAATTTCAGATTTATCCAAAAGGAATTACATACCCATGCATCCACCACTCAGGCATTGCTAGACCTGTGTACATCACTAATAGAATGTGCAGTGAAAAGTGTAGGGCGGTATGAAAACATGAAAAATCAGAAGTGACACCGCTTCCTGCCTGAGACATACAGCACATTCACACAGACACTTGTGTTAAAGTTACCAGGACAAGAACATCTTGGCTTTGACTCTGGTTCTTGTTCAAACCGTGCAGTGTGGCCTCGGGGTTCTTCCGGGACTTCTTCTGCTGCCGCCTCTGAAGAGCCTGCTTGGCTTTCTGCAGGTCCTTTGTCATGAACGCTTCAAACTTGCTTACCATTGTCTTTGCTTTAAACCCTTCATCAACATCCAAGACATCTTCTAGTGTCAACGGATGCTTGTAACCTTTCAGAACAGTGCTGGAACAAGAACGACCCACAGGCTGAGACCCTAAGTGCTGTGTCGGTCTGCCTCTATCGAGCCTATCCTCCAGATCTGAGCTAGAGGGATTGGGGCTTCTCTACTGTTCCACTATCTCCATCTCCTGGCCTTTAATCTAACAGAAGAGTGGGGGAAACACAGGGACAACAGAACGTGTTAGAAGACAATATGGAAGAGAGAAGGGGAGAGGCTCTACTGGGTCAAAAGTCAAAGGCATCACCTCCTTCTGCTCTCGTTCCTTCTCCTTTAAGTGACAACTGCCTCTCTACACTCTGGCATCCCCTTGAGGGACTTCCATGATGCTCTTAGGAAATGCAGAAGATCTCACAGCTGCCTTCATACTGCATCTTTAGACTGGGCCTCTCTAACTCAGGGCTTGAGAAGATGAATGGAAAATTAATTACGTCTTTATTTGTAACAACTCATAACTGAAATCTAGCCTTTTCTCCTAATATGAACATTGCTACATTCAAATTAGGATCTTTATGAGATCTATCATTAGATATTTAAATTTAATGAATTGACTTTAGAGTACATTCATTACTATATCACAAATCTGCTTTTTATTTTACTTTTAATTATGAGTATATGTCTGTATGAGAGTATGTGCACATGTGTGCAGGTGCCTGTAAATGCTGAAGGCATGAGATCTGTTGGAGCCAGAGTTACAAGCAGCAAGTGAGCCACTTAATATGAGTGCTGGGAACTGAATTCGGGTCCTCTAAAAGAATAGCAAGAATCTTAGCTGTTGATCCATCTCTCCAGCCCCACAAACTTGCCTTTTAGACATTCTGACTATGTTTATAGTCTGTATCCAGTGTTCATAAAACACTTATGGACCTCACCAGCCTATCAGAGGGTTCACAGACTACAAAGACCAAGGACACCTGTTCTAGACCCTCCGGTAGCTCAGGCTGGAATGTTTTCCTTTCCCTCCAACCCTCCAAGCCCATACACATCACCTGCCTCCACATTCTCCCTTGCTGTCTTGCCGTCTCCTGTTTCTCCCGTGGAACTCTGAGACTACCAAAAGTGATTACCTCCCAGTTTCTCCTCCTCGTCCTAATCAGCCCAACGAAGGGGCTGTATCAAACTGATCTAAACTCTCTACAGAAAAGAGAAATGGAGGCCACAGGAGGCACTTTAAAAAAAATTGAGCTTGTCTTCGCTTTCAGAGAAGTGAGTGTATAAGGATAGAAGTAACCCATAATCTAGGCACTTCCTACCTGTCATACCAACTAAACGAAATGCTACTCAGAAACGAAGCCGTGGATGATGGAGCCTGGAAAATAGAAAACGTTGACAAGTGAATCAATTGGAAATAGGAACTCTATGGGACTCTAAAATCAGAAACTGATTTTCTAGACCCGGCTTTAGAGAGTAGCTGTTACGCTGACGTTGGCTGGTCAGTGTGCATTCAGGGGCTCCAACAACCAGGTTTTCTGGCATAGATATGTTAGGTAGCCGCCTGTGTGGAACATTTACAGGTGAACACGGAAGTTGCTATTTCAACAGGCTTAGCCCCTGTCTCTAGAACATTCTATAGAGCAAGCTGAGCAACCCTTCTCTAAAATCTGGGACCAATCGTATTTCAGGCTTTGAAGTTCTTCCAGTTTGCAATATTGTACAAACTTTTTGAAAGTTTCAAATTTGGGGAGTTTTGGACCAGTGATATTCAGTCTGTACCTTATTATGGGCTCATGAGACCTCCAAGCTACGTATGCTCGGGCACCCGCCAGCTAAATACTGTATGAAATGAACGTGATTAGAGTCCCACCTGTGAGTCACTTGAGTCTGAAAAGGCTGACAGAATAAGGATGATAATCTGGAACCCGTAGGAGACAAAGAACAGGCAGGAATAGGCCATGTTAGACTCGCTGTCCTGTGGGTGGGAGGCAACAAAAGTGAGTTGTTTTATATAATCACAGTAATCAATCCATGTGTACCAATGCTTATGATTAAAGACTATTACTAAACCCTTTGGTAGGATTCTATCCTGGAGCTCAGATTACTTGAGGCCATTTTTTTTTTTTTATCCAAAGCTTCTCAGCAGTGTGTCTTTTTGACACCCGCTTTCATCCTTACCTGCAGGAGCGCTCGTATCAGAGTCTGAAATTGGAACGTGCTGCAGGCAATTGAGAGAATCCAGAATACGGACAGGAACCAAGAGTTCTTTTGTATGCATCCTTGCCTGCTGTGTTGAATCACTAAAACCAGGAGCTAAAGGAAAATGTACAGGAAATGTTGAAGCACAATGTCACCACCGAGGATGGAGAAGGAAGAGTGGCAGGGAACGTGGAAGAGATGAGCCTTGAAACTAATCTGGCCAGGCAGAGAGTACGTGAATGTCAGGCTTTCATTTCTTCCTTGATGCTACTGAACCCTCTTTCTAGCTTCATCTCTACACTTCGGTGAGAAGTTAGTAAGAAAGTAGTGTGTTCCAATTGAATCTTATTGGAGTTACTTTAAAAATTATGGAAACCTTTTCAGAACACAAGGAAATCCATAGCAGGCAGTGGTTAGGTCGAGAAGGCAGAGTCTGATGAATGTACAGTTGACTGTATCTTGATCCTATAATATTGTTCTAAGAAACTCATTTTTCTTTAAAAACCCTAAGCCTTGTCTTGTATCATCTCACTGAAACATGCTGGTTCCTATACCTAGGGTTATGCTAGCAAACCACTGTTCTGGAGGAAGAAAAGCCATGATTGGTAGCAATTGTCAATTGTCCTGGTGTCAACAGTGCTGCTGTTGTAGATTCAATTTCCAAAGTAATGTCACTGAATGAAGAGTTGAGAGAAGAATCAACCCAGTCAGTTCTGTTCTCCAGCTCCAAGACACCACTTGTCTGAGCAGTGGTCACAAAGAAAGATTCCTTGGGAGAACTGTTGGATCACGGTATTGAATGAAGGCGGGGCAAGGGGCTCCAAGGTTACAGTGAACACAGGAAAATCAAAGCTTCTCATTTTTTGAGAAAGTTTGTAAATCCAAATAGTTTTGTGTCAATTTCCTCTTTTAATATGATAGCAACTATTCAATCGTTTAAAAAAAAATACTGTATGTGCTTCTCCCCAAATAAAACATGCCTGCAGGAAAGATAGTAGTTTCTTCTTTTCTTTTTTCTTTTTTCTTCTTTCCCTTCTCTGTTTTGAGAGAGGCTGGAATAGAACTCACCACCCTCTGGGACTGCAGGTATGTATCATCTCGTTTAGCAGTTTCTGGTATGGAACTTACATACAGCTTTAGACTCAGTGATCTGATTAGCCATCAGCCAATTAAAAATAATGCTTGCAGCATTTAAAAGTTATTTTGCATCATGGAAGTTAGATCTCATCTGTGGTTCTTAGATGGCAAGAAATGAGAGAGTAAGATTAGAGAAGGCTCTGTAGACTAGAGTGCAAAACCAGAAGAAATCTGTTTCACTTCTTGAAAAGCAAGCAATATTGCTCTGTAAATTCTTGTAAAAGACAGGTGAACCTGGGCTTAATTCAACACCCAAAGAGTGCATTTCAGCTCTTTATGGGTTACGAGAAGATAACAGGGTGGTACTGGTGCTTACCCATGTGCATATGTAGAGGATTGGATTAGTATATCTGACAGGAGGAATTGCGGCTTGTCCAGAATTTTCTGTGAGTGCCAGACCCAAGTCTATGGCTGCTAAAATGAGAAGAAACACGGCGACCACCTGAAAAGAGACAGGACATGCCACTGCTGAGAAGGCTTTCAGGACCTCGGAATGGTTTGCAGTAATGGTTTGCAGTGATGGTGCACAGCAAGTCAGATAACACACTTAATAAATAAATGAAGTAAAAATAAAGTTCAAAGTATGGCACAATAACTATAATCCAAGCACATGGGAAGCTGGGGAAGAAAGATCATGAGTTCAAAGCCAGACTGGGATACTCAGTGAGAACATGTTTTAAAACAGGATACGTAAGCCATGATAAGCATTTTTGATGTGATGGTTTTAAAAACGTATGAATGATTTTGTTGTTGTTGCTACTGTTACTCCTTTCTTCACACAGTTCTTAGCAGCAGCAACAGGTGGCTCACAGTGATTAAAAGGGCAACTCCAATTCCATTGGATTTGATGACCTCTGCTGGCCTCCTAAGATACCCGCAGCATGTGGCACACATACAGAGACACGTAGACACATTTAAAGAAATCTAAGAAAGAAAGCGGTAAAAGTAATAGTGTGTGGCTTCCATGGCAAAGTCCTAGAAAGCCACACAGCTTCTCTGTTTTGGCTCCCCTCTCACAGCAATCGTTCCCCAGAAGCTCGCTAGCCCTGTCGTGAAGATGCTCAAAGTGCTCCAGGGAACGGACCACTTGATTAGGAAGGAGACTGGTGTGCAATAGCCAGTGAGAGACTGAGGACTTCTGCTAACACTCAAGTGGATGAGTAGCTTAGAAGCAGTTCTTCTAGCCAAGAACCTCATGAGAGTTAAGCAAGTAACTCATAACTACTGATCCATAGAAAATATAAGGTAACATTGTTTATTCTTGGGAGAAATCTGTTCAATATACAATGTTTTTTTTTTTAATTTAAAAAAGTAGGAAAATATCTGTACTAAAGAAAAATGTTAAGGGAGCTGGGAGATAGCTTAGTCAGCAAAGTGCTTGCTACCCATTCCTGAGAACTTGAGTTTGATACTCAATACTCATGTAAAAAAGATAGGCACAGACAGTCATGGTGGTGCACACCTTTAATCCCAGCACCAAGGAGGGTTTCTGTGAGTTTGAAGCCAGCCTGGTCTATGGTCTACATAGTGAGTTTCAGGACAGCCAGGGATTCATAGTGACACCCTGTCTTAAAAAAAAAAAAAAGATAAGCTTCATAGTACATGCTTGTAATCGCAGCACTGGGAAGGCAGAAACAGGAGGATCCCTGGGGCTTATCAGACAGCCAATTTAGCCCAATTGGAAAGCCCCACATCCCAGTGAGAGACTCTTTCTGAAAGAAACAATATGGATGGCTCAAGGAAGGACACTCTGTGTACCCATACAAAGATGAACATGTATACACAATTGCACATACATACACACACACAATCTATTCTTTAAACTGTTAATCTGTGAAGCAACTTGTTGCACAGAAACAGAAAGTTCTGTACTAAGTTTCAAAGGAGAATTCAAGCCTAGAAGGAGCCTGTAATCTCAGTACTCAAAAACTGAGGAGAAAAAAAATGCATTTCAACATTTCAACCTTTCTGATACTCTTCCCGTTGGTTATGGGCCCTAACCTTGACCTCACAAACTCTTTGAAGTTAATATTGCAAACAACTGCAATTATTTCACCACAGGTGCCTTCCTGTCCCATGAGCTCATAAAACATTATTCACAGCTACAAAAGATCCACTTGGCACCAACTGGGGGTGGATTGCTGCTAGTTCTGAGAAAGCGATATCAGTATCTCCCCGCCCCCCCAGATGAGGCCCTTCTCTGCTGTCATCTGTCCTCCCATCATCCCTTTCACTCCTACCTCCCACATACATAGTAAACAGTTCATCCTGGCCTTGTTTTTAACCAGGAAGCGCTTATGTAAACAATGTGCATTTATACAAATGTGAGCACAAATGATACAAACACAAATGCACCCATCACTCTCTGCTTTGGACTGTAGACTCATTGTAACCAGCTGTCTGAAGCTCCTGAGACCAGGAGTTCCCTGCCATAGTCAACTTTACCCTTAAATACAAAATTCTCTTCCTTCCTTAAGTTGCTTTTTCAGGCTACTTTGTGGCAGCAATAGTAAAAGGAAGGAGGACATCAGCAGCTCAGGTGTGCTTTAGAAGGCGAGAACAAACTACTAACAGTGACAGATCCAATAGCTGTTGTGGGATAGTCATGGTGTGCACTGTAGAGATGTGTCTCTGCCTGGGCACCTTCTGATTGGTTTAATAAAGAACTAAATGGCCAATAGCTAGGCAGAAGAAAATAGGCGGGAATTCCAGGGAAAGAGGGGAACCCAAGGAGATGAATTTAGGTGTGCCAAGATGCCAGTAAGATGCTGACCAAGTTGGACATACAGAATGGAAGAGAGGTAAAAATGGAAAAAAAGCAATGTGGCAGAACATAGATCGATCAAAGCAGGTTAATTTAAGTTATAAGAGCAAGTGGGGGACAAAGCCTAAAGCTAAGGCTGAGTTTTCATAATTAATAAGAAGTCTCTGTGTCATTATTTGGGGGTTGGTAGCCAACAAAAAAGTCTGACTACAAATGAGCAAAGACACTAAAGCTTAAAAGTCACCTTTAAAGGCAGCATTGAATCTGAGCGAGACCTAAGCACCGCTGTATCTGGCATCTCTGTCTGTCCCACTAAGCCCACCGTACACCTCATTTCTTCAAGCCTACACTGTGGTTATGGCTTACAGATACAAAACCCCTTAGCAGACATGTGGGCCTGTAACCCTATCCCTAGGTGGGCATGGAGGGAGAAGCAAGAGGATTGGTGGGGACTTCGGACTGCCAGTCTATCTCCAGCCACAGTGAGAGACCTCGTCTCAAGGGAATGAGGTAAAGAGTCTCAGAACAGAGACCCCAGCTGACCCCATTTAATATAGACAAAAGTGAAAACAACCCAAAAGTCTATAAGCTGATGAATGGATTAAAAAAAAAACCCGTGGTCTAACCATATAATATTTTTCAGTCATAAGAATGAGTGAAATGCTGGGCCCTGGTCTACAGAGCTAGTTCTAGGACAGGCTCCAAAGCCACAGAGAAACCCTGTCTCGAAAAACCAAAAAAAAAAAAAGAATGAGTGAAATGCCAGGCGATGGTGGCGCACGCCTTTAATCCCAGCACTTGGGAGGCAGAGACAGGCCGGTCTCTGTGAGTTCGAGACCAGCCTGGTCTACAAGTGCTAGTTCCAGGACAGGCTCCAAAGCTACAGAGAAACTCTGTTTCAAAAAAAAGAAAAAGAATGAGAGAAATGTTGAATGTTGATGTATTTTATAACATGGATGATAATTCTTTCAAATGTTATGCTATGTCAAAGAAGTCATACACAAAACGGTACACATTCTAAGTCACATGGATATATAATTACATTTATATAGGACATAGACAAATCAAGTACATTTAGAGATTGGAAGTATTGTTTGTCAGGGGCCAGGACAAGGGAAAGCAAGAAGAAACTGCTTGAGTTTCTATTTGGGGGTGATGAAAACATTCTAAAGTAGCTAGTAATAATGAATAAGTAACCTTATATCTACTATAATAAAAATAAATTTAAAAAGAAGTGAAATACTAACTTAAGCTGCAACATAGATAAACCTAAAATACTTTGTTAAGCAAAATATTAGACATGAAAGGCTATTATATAATGTTTCATGAATGAAAAGTCCTGAGTAGGAACTATAAACAGAAAACAGGTTGGGGGTGAGATGGGAGTCGGGGAGACATGAAGAGCTACAGGTTGGGCTCAGGGTTGGTTTTAGAGCGACGAATCATCCTGGAACTAGACAGCGATGGTCGTCACATAATTTTGGAAATACTCCAAAAGTCACCGAATTTCACACCTTAATTAGAGAGTTTTATAGCATACGAACTACAATCTCAGTAATGTTTCTTAAATGATGCATAAGAGGGTCTGATACCTTTATCAGCCTCTGGATACTGACTTGATGGCATGCATGGAGCTATTGCCGCCATCTTACCACCATACGATAGCTTAAGAGGCTTGATACCCTGAGATTACAAGAAAACTGACAAAAGCAGTCATCTGTTGATGTTTCTGGACTTGTTATATATGATAACAAATTGCTTACTGGCTAATTCAGCAGAAACGTGGTGCTGAAAAGCCCTAACTGACATAAATATATTCTTTGTAGTCAGCTCTGATAGCATGTTGATCAGCTTTTCATCACCATGATAAAATATCTAAGCTAAACATCCTTATAAGATGAAAGGTTTATCTTAGTTCATGGTTTCAGTTTGTGCTTATTTGGGCTCTAGCAGTGCGGAACGTATAGCAGAAGCACCTGGTAGGAGAGGTCTGATCCCGTCGCGACAGCTAAGAAGCAAAGAGGAAAGCTAGAGGAAGGACCAACATCCCTGTATCTCTTTCAAGGGCATGCCTTTAAAGGCCAGATCTTCTTACATTACCTCCTGATGGTTCTACCAACTCACAAGAACAGCACACGTTGATGACTAAGCCTTTAACACTCAGGATCCAATCCACAGCATGTAAGTCAAATGCTTAACTGACATCCCATGTTCACAGCTGGCTCAGTCATGCCAGCTGCTTCCTTCTTCCCATATTCCCACTCCATGGCTTAGAGCCCACTAAACACATCAATCACTAAAGCAAGCGAAGCGCTCTCTAAAGAATGTGAATGCTATCCTGGGGAAGCCTGGAGCATAGCGGGGGCTACTGGTACCCAGAGTAAATTAATCTTCATTGCCGATACATGGGGTAGAGGTACAGTTGAGACTGTGTCTCCCCCCAGGGGAGCTGGTGAGGGAACCCAGACAGTTGTCAAGGGTTCAGAGCTTCACATCAGGGAGAGGCCAGCTGTGGAAGTTAACACACAAAAAGAGGTCTACCCCAGCTATCTATGCTAATTAAGACTTTTATTAATAAATGTAAATGAAACTAGGAGTTGCTAGGAAATTGAGAAAAACAATGTAAGCAAAGAAGATGGACAAGATAATTAAATAGAACAATTGGTTCTGGGATCAAACAGAAAATAGTAAGAGAAGAGAATTTTAAAATTAATATCCTAAGGCAGATTTTTTTTTTTCGAGACAGAGTTTCTCTGTAGTTCTGGAGCCTGTCCTGGAACTAGCTCTTATAGACCAGGCTGGTCTTGAATTCAGAGAAATCCTCCTGCCTCCCAAGGACATCGTATCTTTTAAACAGGTGACTTTTTAAGAAAAAGCATATTCAGAAATTAAGAAAAAAATCTTAATAATTGCTGAATAGTAAAATAAAGATTCTTAGGACAACTGGAGGAAATCATTGGAAAAATCTCCTAGCAAATGGAGGAAAAGAGAAAAAAGTATTTGAAAAGGAGAGATAGAGAGAAAAAGAGTGACAGAGAGAAAGAGAGAGAGAAATTGGGGAGAAAAAATCCATAAGGAATCTTCAACATCTATCTAAAAGAAATCTGAAGACACAGAATTTCCAAGTTAGAAGAAAGGAACTAAGAGTAACATAAAAATTTCTCAGCAATAAGAAAGCTACGAGTCTTTAGGTTGGATGGCACACTGAACAATTCAAGACGTATGAAGTTGGACTCATGAGATTTCAAACTATAAAGAATAAAAAGCAGCTAGTGAGGATCACAGGAATAAGAATTCTTAGTAACACAAGATTCGAAGGGAAAATACAGCAAAATCTCCAGTGCAAAAAATGGTGGAGCTAGAATTTTATAAGCACATGAGCACCTTAAAGATGCAAAGATTTAGAGACTTTACAGTTAGCTTTTCTAACGTCCGACGACGTTCTCCTGTAGAGGGAGCTAAGAAATTTGAGAGCTCCAATCATCTAATGTTTTCCAAATGTGCATCAGGAGGTAGAGTTTAAACCTAAGCACGAAAGTAACAAGTAGAAGAAATGTTTGAGGGGGGCAAATCCAAAATAAGAAACGTGAGAGGAAACAGGACAGGACAGAACTGGAAGACTTGACTGAACCCTAGTGCTCCGTGTGCGTGCGTGCGCGCGCGCGCGTGCACACCCATAGGGGAGTAGAAGCTCTGCCAGCTACTTTTTCCTCCCCAGCCCCTGCCACAGCACCACATCCACTTCCTGGACAGAAGTACATCAATTATTACTTGATGATGAAATATCCATACATGTAAGTGCATCCCTGGCAGATACAGACATAACTATCAAAATCATTCTAACTGAGGCCTCTACAGAACAAGACTTCAAAGTAGGAGGAAGAAGAAGAAATTTTTGCTTTTGATTTGTTCATTTTTGTCTCTTAAAAAGAAAAGAATAGATGATAGTATATGGCAGTGTGGATCTGGCCTGTACCAGAGTGACACAATTATTATTGTGTGCATATTCCTTATCATTAGAAACACACGCACACTTCAGTGTGCAACAGGAAAACACACAATTGCTTAATGATTCACAAAATACCTAATATTCTTTGATGCTGATCTCTGATTTATCAGAATTCAGACAAGGACTTTAAAACTTTCTGAAACCCAACTTCCTTTTTTTGTTGTTGCTTATCTTTGAGAATATAATTTAATGACAACATTTCTCCCTTCCCTTCCCTCCCTCCAAACTCTCCCATATGCCCCTCCCCACCCTCCTTCAAAGCCAAGATCTCTTTTAATCATTAATTGCTATTGCATGCATATATGTATTATTAAACATAACTTGTTGAGTCCATATATGTTACTTGTATGCATGTAAAATGCAAATTTCTATAAAGCAATGTATCTCATTGGTATTAAAGAAGAGGAGAATATTATTCATTCATATTTAATACTTCCCCCAATGCTCGGTGCTTTATGAATGATGAGGCCCTCCAGCTAAATCTACCTATTATTGAGGGTGTCTATTTCTACCACTTCATGAACAGACAGAACACCTAATGTAGGTTGCAACATTTCTAGGCATTATATGCCCTAGAAGCCTTTTTCTATTATGAGACAGCCATTTTTACTAGATTTTTTTCTGTTTACTTAGATAAACTCCTCCACCCTGGAATAAACTCCATTCTCTTATCTTGTTCTCACTTGCTGGATCTTTTGAGGACAAGTTGTGCAATGTTTTATCTTATACTCCTGTAATTATCCCCAAGTCTTACTGGTTTAAACTCATTTGTTTTTGCCGTACCGCTGGAACCTACTTCAGCATTTCCACAGCTTCTGCTATTTGTTTTCCAGTTCAGTTTGTTACCTACTGTTTTCTGTGTCCTTCACAGAAGATGAATCTTTAAACAAACAACCCCGGGGAGTCTGCTGGTTACACGTTGCTCAAGCAGACTCTCTAAGTCCAGATGAGTTAGCACCATCCCAAAGGGCAAACAGCCGGAGCAGCATCAGCTCAGAAAGTCAAAGAACAAAACAGCCCAAAGGTAGGGAGAAGAGAGGCTGAGAAGAAAAGCAAGTTGAAGTCTGAATGGAGATGGTCACAGAAAAAGTGAATTATGCTTCTACTGTTTGAAAGGAGGAGCCAACTCTGAAATTGTTTTTTAAAGATTTTTTTTCTTTTTAAAGCTTTATTTACTTATTATGTATACAACATTCCTTCCATGTGTGCCTGCAGGCCAGAAGAGGGCACCAGATCTTATTATAGATGGCTGTGAGCCACCATGTGGTTGCTGGGAATTGAACTCATGACCTCTGAAAGAGCAGCCAGTGCTCTTAACCACTGAGCCATCTCTCCAGCCCGTGAAATTTTAAGAGGTTAAATCTATGCCTGCAACTCTCGGAATAGGGACCAAAAAACTTAAAGCATAATTTTTAAATGGTTCTTCAGAGACTGGATTCAGACGGGCAGACTAGGAGTACGTGTATGGGGTAACACACTGGTTTTTCTTCTCTATAGAGATTTGTGCTTTCGGGTTAAACAGTGTTTAAACTGAGCGTGAATCCCATTTTCTTCACCGTTAAGTCCCAGGATGCAATAGGCTACAGGTACAGAAGCTCACTAAGCAAAGGAATCTATTTTGCCTTTCTAAAATCCTCTTTAGAAATGAGAACAGACAGAAGAAGAAAGAGGTGAAAAGCAGTGTAAGCAAAAGATGGCCGATTTTATAAGGCGGTGTCACAGCATCCCAAGACCACAGTCCCTGAGCTCCTTCTGGGAGCTGTGCTACAGCCCACGCTCTTTCCATCTCTCCCCTGCTCTGGCTTGCCTCCGTGCACACTACCCCCTCCTCTTTCCATCACGCTGGTCATCCTGACTGGGGAAACACGTTGGAAAAAATGTAAAAACCCATTTCATATCTGAGTTTTGGGCAAGAAGTGATGGTTAGATTGGCGCAAAAGATAACGTTATATAGTTCATCGGCATCTCGCGGCAGGTGCCAACTGAACTACAGCCCCGATTTACCACAGCAGCTTAAAGACGGCTGAGCCACTGCTCACATCTGAAATGCGTAAAGGTGATGCTAATTTGACCCCTCATTTGTGCTCAGGGAACCTAATATCCACAAGAATTCAGAGTCACTCTTCTTATACAAAAATCAAAGCTACTAAGAAATATGGCCAGTGAGACATAGGCAGGTCAACAGTGTGGCTCTGCTTGAAACAGTGTTACCCAGCAAACTGGTTAGAGACTGGGAAAAAGACCCTGACCCAAAAGAGAAAGTGCCTCACCTCTGCACCAAGGAGCTAGAGTGTGAAAACAGTGGAGTTACTACTGTACCTGCTTAGCAAGGTAGAATTTAGTAATAGATGACTTCTTCGTCCTGGATCTCCATACACTGAAAAGCTGCCAAGGGGCCAAGAGCCAAAGAAAGCCCAAGGGAATCCACACGAGAACAGTTTGTTCAAAGCAAAGCGTCAGGTCTGCTTCTGGTCTGTCCAGTAATGAGTAATTCTGGGGACCAAAAGGGAAAAACTGTTGGATGCATATTCATACTTTTTAAAAGATGTCCATTCTCCCAGAGTTCTCCACAGGCTTCCAAACAACTGAATTCAGCTCCATGTCTATAGCAAGCCTTACCTTTTAGCTACCTGTAATATTGTGCTCATCATTAATATAGTATATTACATTAAAACAAATTCATCATTTAATGACATTTGGGCTTTCCTGGCAATCCCACCTCTAAAAACTTATCTTCATGTGATTTCCAAGAGACTTTCTACATTGACTAGTCTGTGTAAAACTCATTAAACTATTTATCAGATTATATGACGTCTATTCCTCTATCCAAAGGGGATAATAGTTCCCCAGGGGTAAGAATATGTTACTAGGTGGTAGGTAATTTAACACGCAGGTACCAAACAGACAGAGTATTTAGTCATATATTATGGCTGAGAAAGCTTATATCAAATCCAAGGAGACCTGGTACATTTCAGTGCAGGAATAACAATGAACTCTTGGACAGGAAGCATGTTTTATACTTTGCAAGTAATAAAGAGTCTTTGGGGATGGGGTTGTAGGGAGGTATCAGCTCCCATATTGGAATCAGGAAAAGGTAGATTTTTCTTTTTTCCATCAATTCTTCCAAATGATTTTGCATATCTGTTGGTACTGATGTTTTAAAGGGGAGGTTAAAGTGCCTGCCAAGATGATTTGCTGACTAATTCTCAGAGGGGGTTCTCAAGAGATGGTTTGCTACCTTCTAATAGGCTTCATGTCCTGGCCACAAAAGTCTGGCAGCTTTTAAGTTCTTCCTAATGTATTCAGGACTGTCTGCAATGTCATTCCTGATCCTCTCATCATGATGGAAGGTCACCAAACTTTAGAATTCAGAAAACTCACCTAACATATTTGAGCATGATGTTAAGAGTCTGCAGGCAACACTCAAAGTCTCACTCTCCATCCACTAAGCCATTTGGTAATGTGCTCTGTCTTGAAACTCCCAGCTCTCTATGGCTCTACGGTATGCAGCTATTCTTGTTCAACCCCCTCCCCAAACACCTGATCATTTCTTCAGTGCATCTTCTTTTTCTAAAGACAGTGTTACCCAATTCTAACAGCTAGAAGATTATCTCAGCCCAGATATGCTGACACACCACAAACACACTTTTAAGCCTAGCACTCCAGAGGCAGGTGGATCTCTGTGAATTCAAGACCAACCTGGTCTACAAAGAGCATTTCAGGCCAGCTTGTACTATAGAGACCTTGTCTCAAAAAGGCAAATAAAGGTTATTTCAGTGCTCATAATGTGCAAATTTATAATCCTGATCTCAACTCATAATCCACACCCTCAGTTGACAGCACCTCTAGACCACACTATTATCATCTCAACATCACATCCCCAAAAGGGCTCAGACATGCTTCTCCTTTTCCTCCTGCCCTACAAATGTAATTTAACAATTCCATTCCTAGCACAGAAGAAACTGCATTTTTCTCCATTTCTCTGATAGAAGGTGCTTCTGCAGCTACTCGGTCTACAAAAGTCATCTGCAGACCATAAACAGCTTAAGAATAAACTGTAATATCTTTCCTAGACAGTGCGATCATGTGGAGAAACTAAGAATTATTTCTCTTCAACAAACTAAACTTTAGGCCAAATACACCTCTAAACTTACTAGCTCATACTGATGGCCATGTTTGCCTGAGTTGGAGAAGAGAAAACATAAGAATAAACGTGATTCCTCACCCAAAAAGTAGAGTTGCAGAACTCCTCCATTCTTATTTCCAGAGCACCTCTGTGACGAAGCCTTTCCTACGCTTGTGTTGCTTCTCCTTTACCCGTTTCCTCGAGGAAGGCAGATGTTAAGGGGTGATGCACTTTTCCCATTCTCAGGTCTCAGCTAAAGGCAGGGCTACTGACCTTTCATCCTAACCACTTAATAGTTAACTTTGCTGGAAGTATGCTGATGTCATCCCAGTGGATAAACATGTGGCGGGATCTCCAGGTACAGGGAGGCTTACTGGCTCCCCAAAGGCCCTGTAGTGTGGTCGTATACAGAAGGAACCCATCAAAGATGTCAGTACAGCTGGAAGGCAGGAGCCCAGGAAGCTTTTCTTCTCCTGAGTTTAGTTACCTACACAAGGTCAACGGAGGGACATGCATCCTTACATGTGGAGTTTTGCTTCTGTTTGAGCTCTGTTAAGAGTTCATAGCAATGTTAAATATGCATTCCTCTGAATTTTCAATTAAGAACATATAGTAAAAATAAAACATGGTTTAAAATAATATAAACTTTATTTTAAAAGGTCAAGTTATATAAAAGAGCAAAAAGCATTGTACAACAAATATAATTTAGGCAATAAAATGTTAATCTTAGCTGGTAGGACTGTAGGTAGTTTTTCTTTTCTATTTGTATTTTTCAATAATTATTAGTATTACTTGTATAATAACACTTAAAATTACATACCAAAATTTATCATCTTTACCGGTTCTAAGTATATAATTCAACAGTGCTAAGTGGACTCACACTGTTAACCAATTTCTAGAACTTCCTGCTTTGCAGAACTGAAATTCTATGCCAACCCTGCATTGTCCTCTTTCTCCATGTAAAGCACACGCTGTTTTGACAATAATATAAACAAGTTAATATATTCCTTAATATATCTTGGTTTTTGTTTTGTTTTGGGGACAGGGTCTCACTGTGTAGCCTTGAGTGACCTGGAATTCACTTTGTAGGTCAGCCTGACCTGGAACTCACAGAGATCTGCCTGCCTCTGCCTCCTGAGTCCACCACACCTAGCTTATATTCTTGTTTACTGAAATAAGACATTATAAGTGAGTTCTGCTATTCAGCTTCAGACCATGCTTGCATGTGTGTTGATAACAAATATAGTTCTACATAATCCTCTAAATTATGGCATTTACCATGTCAGTAAGTATGTTTTGGTATTCTTGATTTAGAATTTTCTGTAAGAAATCTTTGTACATAGTTTACAAAACAAAATGTCTAAATTTTAATAAGCTATTCAGCATATATCCCGTTTTCATTTTCTTCTAGCAAAATACAACACAAAAATGGAATTTTTTTTCCCCAAAACTGAGGGCTTTGCTACACTTGCTATTGTCCTAAGTCAAAAACAACAGTGGTACTGAACAGAAGCAGCTAAACTCAGCAGACATTGTGATAACCAACAAGGACCCAGTGGGTCCCCAGAGATGGTCCCACTGAGGCGAGGACAATAGCTGCCACTCTTTAGAAGGTGCTAATTTCTAAAGGAATGGATGGCATTTGGTTAAAAAAGCTGAGTATGCCAAGAAATGCCTGAATGGTGGTGCTAAATTTTGGCCATGAAATTTTTACAGTTCTTCCAATAATAAGAAAAATTGGCATTCCCCTTTTTTGAGTGTCTGAGTTTGCTCTCATCCGGAAAACGTGGCGGAAATGATGCTGGATAAGTCAGGAAGCCCAGCCCTGGAGCTCACGAGGCCCTCTCACTTTCACTTCACCTCTTGAAATGTTAAACATTTCAACAAGGACGGAAATACCAAAAGATTAGATGCCACACAGATAAGAGATCAGATAGACAGATTAGGTAATTCATCTTGACTGCTCTGGCTGGGGTCCAGCACTGTGACTGACAGTTTCCAGGACCATCACCTCTCAGCTGGACGCTGACCCAAGGGTGATTGCAGAAGAGAGAATCAGAAGAATCACCCAGTCAGAACACAGAATTATGAGGAAAGTGAATTGTTTTAAGTCACTAATTAAGCTGATTTTTCGCACTGATATTTTAAATATCTTATTATAGTTCTTTTTTTAATGCTGGTCATTAAGCCTCTAGATCATTTAAATGACCAGCAGGTATATATGATGAGTTCAGCAAGGAATTTGACAAAATATATCATGATTTCTGAACCGTTTAAGATTAGACAACATGGATCTTTAGTTGAACAATTACATATTCAAAGACATGAACAATGAAGTAACCGGTATTCTGCGAGGCTCTAATAAAAGCTCTCCTCATCTTCGTCATTTTTAAGGTTTTTATTAATTAATATTATTGTTTGTGAGAGAGATGCATTGTGCATATGTGAGCTGTGTGTTGTGAGAAGTGTTGGCAGTGTAAACCACTGCATACATAGAGCAGAGGTCAGGGGCAGCTTTTAGGAGTCTGTTCTCTCCTTTCTTTGCGAGTTCTGAGGCTTGAACTCAGGTCGTCAGGCTTGCGTCCCGCTTTTCCCCTCGGAGCCATCTTACCAGCCCACCTTCATTTTTTCGAATGGCTGGCAGGCATTAAGAAAACTTGCATTTAATGGATATCTATAACATGTCAGCGCCATTACAACATTTTTTTCTATGATTTTTGGACAGAGTTTCTCTGGGTAGCTAGACATGGCCTCCTGCCTCAGCCTGGTGAGCGCTAAAATGACAGGTATGCTCCATACGTCTGGCCATTACAGACTTCATAAACAATAAATGCATCTTTACATGAGGCACCCCTTTGTGTTTCATTTATTTCTTTCAACAATCCTATAAGGGAAATATTTTTATTCTTGTTTTATCAATTAGGAATCTGAGATTCAGGAAGCCTAAGAGAATTATTCTACATCTAGCAAGTTACAAAGAATAATGTTTCATATCTATATTCAGAAATACCAACCAGTCTTCCACTCTCAAATGAGATAGGAGACCCAAGAAAGGGTATCTACTTTGGGGACAAGGTTCAACTAGAAAATCTGTAAGGCTTTGAGATTCAGTGAATACAAAATTTACACAAAAGACAAAAATAGTGTTACAATTCCTTTTCCTAAAGACAAACAACAGGATTTCTTTAAATTACAAACTCTCCTAGGACCTTGAAGGTGTGATCTAAGTCTAACATATCCAGAATTTTAGGAACGCTCCAATTCTATCAAGTAAGGCTTTTTATTTACTTAATGAATTTTCTCCTTTTTAAGGGCTCCTCATATTTAAAGGCTGCACTACAAAGGGCTGTAAGACACAGGAAAGGAGTCAGAAAATTAGTCTTATATTAGAGGATTTCTCTTCATTTCTTTTCTTCTTCAGTTGTAGAAATGTAACCTAGGACTTTATTCAGGATAAGCAAGAGCTCTCTACCATCCAGCTATAACCCCAGCCACCAAATCTTCTTTTACATGTCTCCAAAAAAGCCTTTTCACAGCCCAGGGTATGCATATAAAAAGAGCCTTTACCGCATGACACTGCAGTCAGCACAGTGATGCGTACAGCAATAGTAGTCTCGGAAGGCTCTGTTGTCCACTGACAGAGCGATCTTAGTTTGTGTGACTTTGCAGAATGAAATTTCATCAAGACACATCCTTGTTTGCTGATGCACCACTATAACTAATCATGCAGACATAATTGACAGATGTTAATCATAATGACTCAGGAGAAAAATGTACTATATTATTGATACGTAGCAAGCAAAGTCTGACTAATAAGTTATTAATTGAATAAGCTAGTAAGGAACTTTTTAAAAATTTACAGAAGTTCGGTGACTAAGATAACCTAAGAATTGTGCACTTTGGTTAATGATTAGAGATGTATCTAAGGAAGGTTTTCTTTCTTGTGTAATGCTCAGACACCCTGAGTAAAGAGGCAACAGTAAAAAGATTGCTTTTTCCATCATACTTTATAATTTTGCATAGTAATCTTTTGCCTAGACAAAAATTAAAAATTTTGACTATGAAAAAAATTTTGACTATGAAATAGCAAAATAATTTCTCCCATAAAAGGTAATATGGATATTTTCATACTGCTAAAATGACAGCGATTTTTTTGTTATTGTTTGTTGTAGAATATCCAGGAACCAAGGGCTAGGATGTAGTTCAGTGGTAGAGCACTTATTTATGTGCAAGGCCCTGAGTTTTAAGTATAGCACTTAAAAGAACAAACAAACAAATCCAAGGATCAAAGAAAGATATATAGGTAATAATTATCAACATTTTAATATTTTTACTGTGAAATTATTTTCCTTTCAATTACTAAAACCTAGAATATAGTGGAATTCTTCCTGAGGGACAAATTGCAGAGAATGTATTTAAATAATAAATAAACTCATTAAATTAGACTTAAAGCCTGCTCCAAAATAGGGTAATTACTAAAAGAAAGTTTATGTGGTCTTTAAGTTCATACTTTTAAAAATCATAAAAGTTGCAAGTAGGCCAAGGAGTTTGAGCTAAGAGGCCCACATTTTATTTAAATGATACCTTAAAAACCTAAAATTGAATTTTTAAATCTTTTACTATGGAGGCTGCATCTAAAGAGTTAGCAGCAGGTACAGTGTGGGCGAATATATTCAGGCTAAAAAATGCTGTTCTCAAAATCATGACTTTGACATGAGAGACAACTGTGTTATATCATCATTTACTTAAGAGATTTTGTTTCCCTGTGGCCTCCAGAGACAGGAAGTACTATCTCCTCAGTATCCTGTGATTAGACTCTTGAGAATGAGTTACAAAATAGGCAACCATGATGACGTATGGAACAGTCCTATCTTCACAGAAACAACAGACTTCTGAGCAATCTTGGGTATAGAGTGCATTCTCTGAGAAACAGATTTAAACTCAGAGTGGTTTCAATGAACTCCATCGAACTTCTGAGGCCTTTGAACTCAGTCAAACCAAGAGACTCACCTTACTGCTAAGATTGCATTTCCAAAGATAAGCTATCTCTTGCAAATTATTGACATACGACAGAGCTTTAGTTTTCCCAACCCTTAGCAACAGCTAGACTGGGAGAGGATTGTTTCTTCTGATAATTTAGGGCCCCTTGCAAAGGTTATGACTAAACTGAAGTGGCTTGAATATTTGTTTTATGTAACTAGCTAAATAACTAAACCCTAAGAGATTGCAGTTCACCGAATTCCAGTGGCTCTATTTCATACCCCTCTCTGATTCTGAGCTTTATTCTTTTTTAAAAATGTATTTTGTATATATGAGTGCTCTACTTGTATGTTTGCCTGGGTGACAGAAGAGGGCATCGGATCCCATTATAGATGATTGTGAGCCACCACGTGATTGCTAGGAATTGAACTCGGGACCTCTGGAAGAGCAGCCAGTGCTCTTAAACTGCTGAGCCACCTCTCCAGCCCCCAGCTTTATTCTTCTTACATACATGTGAGATGATTGCTATCTTCAGGACTCATCTCTAGATACAACATATACTGAGAAAGAAACACTTTCAGAAGGGCTTCCAGAAGTAGATGCAAACTTTCTGGCATCTCAAATGATACAAGTTCCTCCTTAATAAGGACCAACCTGAATCTGTGGATGAATGGCCTTCTCTAAGCACTGATGCTTCATGGAAAGGATTGAGAGAAGTTTTGTTCTAGTATAGACTCAAGGTAATACAGGAACAAACTTTGTTTACTTTCATAACAGAAAACAATTTAAAATGGTTTTTAAAAATACATAAAATATGACAAAAATACAAATGAAAAAAGATAGAAAAGATTTAAGCAAGGGACAAGCCATTTGTGCACAATTCCCTTGCTTCCATCTACATGAATACTGCAACTCTGCACAAAAAAATTGTTCTCATCGCCAATGAAGAGAGGGCAACTTAGTAATTTAGTCAAGCTTTGTTTGGTTCCAAGTAACAGAGATCCATATCATACTGGAGTTATTTTTTTAAGTTCTAAATCTAATAGAAAAATTGATTAAAGGATCTAGCTTTAGATAGGTCAAGAGGCTCAAACAATGCCTTCACAATTTGTTTCTTCCAGTTTTATTCTCTGCGCTTTTCTCATTAATTTATGACTATGACACAAAAGAAAAACCACAACTGATAAGCTTTTAGACTTTAAGAGGAAACTTAACTACAGTTCGGCTAACATGGTATGGCACCAAATTGACTTTTAAACATTTTGCTTATACCCTTAGACCACTACTATGCCTGGCCTTAACTAGAGAAGTTTCTCTTTGCAGTGAACTGCATTGATGCAGACTCATGGCTGCTCAAGGCACTGGGCATTAAGGGATGGCTGAGAACTCAGGCCTAAACAGGAAATTTATACCACCTTTTCTAAGCCTCAAGGAACATCAAGGGAGAGAAAGCAGAAAGAGTGTAAAATCTGGAGAGAGAGAGAGAGACAGAGAGAGAGAGAGAGAGAGAGAGAGAGAGAGAGAGAGAGAGAGAGAGAGAGAGAAGGCTTGTAAAATGGTACCTTCTGGGCATCACATTTATTACAATCATCTCACAGCAACTGAAGCTGCTACTACCAGGCCTTCACAAAACTGGGCCTGTCACTAGTCGATCACGGCTAGAGGAAGTATCCATAGGACCATACTTCTTCTGGTGAACAACTGGGTAGATTCTGGAGGAAAGGCAGTTATTTTCTTCACTTACATATCCACAAGTTGAGCTCACTAGGCCCCAATGGATAGTTTGAAACCTATGGTTACATAGATACAGTCTTGGTTAAAATCAATGAGTCACAAG
Organism: Ondatra zibethicus; assembly: GCA_004026605.1. Classification (NCBI taxonomy): domain Eukaryota; kingdom Metazoa; phylum Chordata; class Mammalia; order Rodentia; family Cricetidae; genus Ondatra; species Ondatra zibethicus. The sequence continues at coordinate 8,622 of PVIU01002342.1, read as the reverse complement.
ACAAAACAAAGACAAGAATGTAAGATCTACAAAGAGGCGGGGGCTAAACAAACGTGGGAAGGAAATGAGAGGGAAATAACCAGATGTGTTATATACACATATAAAGTTGTCAAAGAAAATAGGTTATATATAAATGTGAAAAATCATAGCGCACACACACAAAAGCAGATAAGCACTGGGTATATAGCTCAGCGACAGAGTGCTTGCCTGCATCAAAGAGGTTCTAGGTTCAACTATTTGTGATATTATCCAGGGTTATATTGAATGATTCTGAGGGGAAGGATGGGATGAATATTCTTAGTGTTTTGTAATACAGATACAAATGAGAGAATGAGAAACAGATTTTGCTTTCACTGGTGTTTTCACGTGTATTATCCATTCCTTTACTCCATTTCAGGCAGATACTATCACTCTCTGGTGTCGTAGGTATGAAATGTTCTAGACCAATCTAAGAAAAAATCCTTCCTCACATATTTCTTTTAAAAAAATTCAACTTTATTGTAATGTACAATTCAATCATTTTGTGAGAAAATTATTTTAATCTATTCAGAGTTATACAATAACCATCCCCTAAAATAAAATAAAACCCCCAAAGAAAAAAAAAGAAACCTCATATCCAATTCAGAGCCCCTTGTTTCCAGAACCAGCCAACCTTGAGGAACAAATGGCACTCCTGTTATCATTTTTCCTTGCTTCTCAAGGCCTCCTGCACCAGTTCCAGGATTGAAGCAGACAGGTGAGGACCAGAAGAAAAGGTACAAAGATCATTTTACTGAGCTGGAGAGCATCACTTTTTTTTGTTTCCAGGATGTGGTACTTTGAAGGGCAAAAACTGAAAAAAAAAACCAAACTCTAAAATGAGATGGTTGTCATTATATGAGCTGATGCTGTAATACTTCGTTAGTATATATATTTGTATAAAATAATGAAATGCATAATTCAGCTTTGTTTGGCCAATGCCCACCCTCTACACACTTTATTACAGTTGCCTTCCAGGTGTCTAACTCTTCAAAGCCTGTCTTCAGAAGGTCTTCCTTAGTTCAATGCAGGTATTTGCCAATCTGTGCAAGAAAGCAGTTCCTTCCACAATCTTCCACTATTTGTAACTTAAGTCTGATTGATGAGTTATGGTGGTTTAGAACTAAATAGTGGAATATAAGGTCAGGTTCCCATTCTAATAACTAGCAAATAATCTGTAAATCAACGTTTTAGTACCATGTAGAAAATTTAGCTACCAATCAACATTTTAACAAAGCTCCTCCTTAACTCTTATCTCAGTAGGCGCTGCAAAGTGACGGTTTTCTAAAGGATAAATAATATTACCATGAATACCCATGTATCAAGTTTTTGTATAAACTCATGTACTTTTAGTTCTTTGGGTATATAATTGCTGAGTCATACTATATCTCTGTGTTAACACTCTAATGAATTCCCAGACTGTTCTACAAAAACAGTTGCATCATTTTACACTCCCGTCACTGGTATATGAAGGTTCTAGTTGCTCCACATCTTTCCCAGCACTTGGAGTGCAGTCATCCTTGCTCATATAAAAGGGGAATTTTCTGTGGTTTTGATTTGCAGTTCCCTAGTGACTAAAAAAGATGGCAACCATTTTAGCTTTCATTTAGAAATTTCTATTTAAATCATTTGCTATTTTAAAATTAGATTGTTTTTCATGATTGAGTTTTAAATGTTTTTTATATATTCTAGCTACTATGCACTATCAGATATGATTGTAAAGATTTTCCTCCCATTCTGTGTCTAGTTTATTGATGTTATCCTTTAGAGCATATGTTTTTATTTTGATCAAGTCCAATTTATTCCTATTTTATGTTTGCCACATGTGCTCTTTGCCTAGTCTATGGTCACAGACTTATTACTGCTTTTTTCTAAAAGGTCTGTGCTATTGGTCTTATATTTAAGGTTAGAATTCCTTTTATTTTTGTACATGGTATAAAGATCTAGCTCCAATCTTTTGCATGTGGATATCCAGTTTTTCCAGTGTCATTTGTCAAGACTCTCTAACCAAATAAATTTCCCAGAGAATTCTTAAAACTCTATTACATTACTTTTCTATTGCTGTGACAAAACATGATGACCAAGACAGGACGCATTTATTTATTTATTTATTTATTTATTTATTTATTTATTTATTCATTCATTCATTCATTCATTTATTTATTTACTGGTTCTTCAAGACAGGGTTTCTCTGTGTAGCCCTGGCTGTCCTGGAACTCGCTCTATAGACCAGGCTGGTCTCAAACTCACAGAGAACCGCCTGCCTCTGCCTCCTGAGTGATGGAATTAAAGGCGTGTGCCACACCGCCTGGCAACAAAAAGTATTTTAAAACAGGACTAAAACGTAGAAAACCAAGGAAAGAACTATCTTATTTTATTATACTCATATAGTGAAGTGTACAAAGTAAGTGCTGGCTTCAAAACTCTATGCCTCCTGGAAAGAGCTTTTAAACTACCACAGACAGGTCCTAGAAAGCTAACATGGGAGGAAAGAATAAACAGTGAGTGCCTGGTGCTTTAATACATCATTTAGCCAAACCTATAGTTTAGTTTTTAATGCCTTATTTAGGAATGAGTGAGTTAAGGTTCAGAATGTTAGCTTTCTTCTGACTAAATTGTGAGATATGATATGATCCCTGGTATGCCTGATTTGCCCAGGAGTATTGTCCTTTGTGCAACACCCATGAACCAAAGCATCTTTTTTTTTTTAAAGATTTATTTATTATGTATACAACATTCTGCCTACATGTATGCCCGCACGCCAGAAGAGGGTGCCAGATTTCATTACAGATGGTTGTGAGCCACCATGTGGTTGCTGGGAATCGAACTCAGGACCTCTGGAAGAGCAGCCAGTGCTCTTAACCACTGAGCCATCTCTCCAGCCCGAACCAAAGCATCTTAAAGATGACAACTTGACTTGGGGTTAGGAGACTAATGGCCAGGTCTTATAAACAAGCTGAATTTGTTATTAAATCTCAAGGAATTCACATTGCCTCTTAGATCCCTGTTAAATTTGTTTAAATAAACAGAGACGACAGAACAAATCTTATCTCTGGAGGATTAGATAGTCTAAGCACAGGAGAGGGTCAGCCTAAAACACTAAATTGCATTTCTTTGCAAGTATATATGGTTCCAAGTCTAGAAATTTGTTTTTGCCTTTATGTGTGTATTTTATGAGTGTTTTGCCTGAATGTAAGTCTGTGTGCCACATGCATGCCTGGTATCTGAGGAGGCCACAGGAAGGCCTGGGGACTCCCGGGCCTCTAGTTACAGGCGGCTGTGAGCCACCATGTGGTGCTGCTTTCCAGGTCTGTGAATTTTAACAAAATCCCCAAAACCGTGCTACCTGCATAGCCTGCAACCCTGAGCCACAAATCTGCAAACTTCTTTGCAACTGATCCTGTAATGGCAGAACCTTCATCTCGCCTTTATTGTTTACCATATCCATGCATTATTTTTAAAGTGCTATGACTTTGGACCTTGACTGGTTCATCCCTCTTTAGGCAACCCAGGGGTCGCCTGATCCCTAAAGGTCACCATATAGTGCAGATAACTGAGTGGTAAAGTACACTACAGCCCAGAACTCCAGAACTCAAGTCATCCTCCTGCTTCAGCCGCTCTAGCAGTTGACATTATAGGCACACACCACACTGTACCTGGCTCCAGTACAATGCCTACTGCCAAATTACCACTGTGTTGGATGTACTTTCTTTCTGAGCTCTGGTTTGCCTTTAACTGTGGTCATTACTATGTCATCCAACACCTTGAGCCCCTTCAGATAGAGATACAGATTTTTGGCTCCTGTGTTGTTATCAGCACCGATTTTCATTATGGCTACTGGAAGACTCAAAGAAATAAAAAATTTCACATTGGAAGACACACCTTGCCTCAATTTGGATATCAGAATGTAATAGAAAGAAAAAAGTCCAAGTCTGGGAATTTTTACAGTATACCATTTTACTGCAACCTTTACATCCTGTCCTGAGCAACAAATCCAATGCGTACATGACAGAAAGGAAAACTACAAGAAATAGAAAAGCAAAATAATCTTCTTTCATAATAAACTACTGAAAATATTAAGTAAAAGAATATGAGACTATAACACAATAGAATGAGGATTTTTATGTTACAAATGAAAATGCAAAAAAAGTGGACTAAACTGACTCCACACCAAATTCTGATTTCATACCTTATAGTTGAACTTTGCCAGCTTATCAGTTAATTCCCTGAGGAAGAAGCACAGGCTAAATTTAGCCACCATGACAGCAATGACTGGCAAAGAAAATGATTGCATTGCTGTTCCAATTTCTTTTTCTTCTTGGAAAAAACACTCCATGGCCATGTGGAGAATTGAAGGTTCTACTTCTGTCTTCACAGTGTGATATCCATGTCTCTCAGACAAGTTAGACTAGAATATCCTTTGCAATAGCATACAAAGTCCTTACTTTTGTCACATCTGTTACCTTCAGAGAATATTCTGAATGAGCAAGTGAAGCTCCCATTGCAACAGAGGAATTTCTGCAATAGAAACAACAAAGAACAGATAGATAACCGCATCAGTTGTGAAATACACCCTTCCCTAACTTTACAGACTCACTCGTGGCTCAAGAACAGGGGAAGGTCAAGGATGCTGGACTATTATACTTGCAATTTTCATTAATTAATGACTTGAAAAATCTAGTAGCTAAATCTACCAGGCAGGAAATTGGATTTTATATCTGAAAATGTACATGTTAAGGTCTTCCTTTTTTTAATGTTGAATCTCTGCTCACCCACCAGTAAACGAGATGACTCAATTAAGTTGTAGGAATCCTCTAGGGTATTGAAAAAAACATAGTAGTTTAAAGTCCTTAATGGTAATAAAATTTCAAAACAACTGCAAGTAGAGAGCAAAGGTAAATGGAGACTATTTACAGTAGAAGAGATAAAATGGTCCTGAAGCTGCCCTATACCAATCATTAACTTAGTAAAAGGATCACGTTAGTAGATGACTCACTGGATACTTTACTGCTGAGTTAATTTATAAAGTGCTTACGTTCAGCAATGCTTGAATTAGGAAATCATTCCCACTGAACTAAGTCTCTCTTAGGCCCGCAGACTAGATATAACCATAAAAATAGTGATGGCTAGCATGATTCAGCAAAGGCATAAAGGTTTACTTATATTCCGAAGTTACTGTTTATTTCTAGCAGAACAACAATCATTTTAGAAATATTTTTCAACTGAAAAACAAAATACTTACTAATCACAGCAATTTATTATTTAATAATGACATTAACTAAGGTTTTCTTATTTAAGCAACCAAAGACTTCATCCTCTCCTGTATGTAAAGAATATATTTGTACCGAAACTTCATTCCTGAGTCTCTAGAAGATCGAGCAGAACAGTGAAATTCTGTAGCACCTGAACCCTCAAGGATCCTTTGCAGATTTTTATCTGTTATGCCACCTCCTGTTACAAAGAAAAAGTAATACATTAAATGGAACAGAATATCACATGAAAGTTAAATATATATATATAAATTCTTATTTTACACAAAATATTCATCCTCAATATTTCCACTATTTCAAAAATTACTGTCTCTAAGCTAATATGGGGTCAGAAGACAAATAAGATCTATGCTATAGACTCAGGAGAACTTGTAAGGACAGGGCTTATAAAGAAAACTCACTTATCCACTGGCTTATATCACAATGCTATGTATTACTAAGTTTGGATTTTAAAAACTATCTGGACAAGGAAAACCATTCAGCACTCCATCACTGCTTTCCCCCCAGCGTATACACGGAAAGTTCAAGATAGGTGTAAGGGAAAAGCTACAAAGGCATTAGAAATGTATCCTCAACAGAGAACCTGTAGTGCTTCGTACCGGCCCAGGGTTTGAAGAACATACTGACTCGACTGGAAATGAGATGAAGCAAACTATTTACAGCTTGTTGATCCTAAGATTAACTCTGTTTCATTTCACTGACAAACTTAACTTTTTAAAAAATATGTAGCCAAATACTTTTATGATGACATTCATTTGATAATCTTTAATATATTTATGATAGCCATACTCTGAACTCATACCAGTAATTATAAATATGAAATTATTTATTTTCATATTCTGATATAGAAAATATATTCAAAACATTTAAGATGGTATTAGCTAGGTACTTTGTACTTTAAGCTATGTTTTTACTACACTTCTTCAGACTCATTAGCTTGGCTTTTTGTTGTTGTTAGTGCTATCCATGTTGCTGAACCCTTAAAAAGTGGAAAGAACAAGTCAGGCACAGCGGTGAACGTCTCTAATCTGAGCACTTGAAGCTGTGGCAGGATGATCTAGAGTTTGTGCAGCCTGGGCTATATAACAAGACCCTGCACCCCCCCCACAAACCCAACAAACAAATAATACAACATAACACATCACAGATCATGGAACAGAAGAAAGCAAAACAGAAAGAACATAGGCTGACAAGTCAGATTTAGGTTAGAATTCTGGGTTTTCCCACTGTAACTGTAAAAAGTTTTATGATCTTATTGAAATTATATAACTCTACTGAGTCTCAAATTTTAGTAGAAATAATTTGAGCTTTTTAAATGTAGGTTTGTCATAAACAGCCTTTTAATGTTGAGATATGTTCATCAACCAATAAAGCAACACATATACAGAAGGTCATCCCACATCATCTCCCCTTTTCTGTCTCATAAAAAGGAAAAGTTTTAACTTTAACATGTAAAATTACATAACCACAACAGTTATTAATCAAGAATTATAGTTATAATATTTAGTTATTAACATTTGGAAAATACTCTACCATATATTCTATCTTTGTAAGTCTAAAGTTTTATATCTAATTTATCTTTTATCAGAACTAAGGAAAACTATCTGTCTTCAACTCTTCAAAGACCCCAGAAGGACATAATATTACCTAAGTAATAGCAAGTGCAATGTAAGCAACATCCAAAACTCTAGAATTGACAAAGACATCTCATTGCCTGGACAGTCACCCAAAGTTCTTTTGTAATGTTGGAGCATTCATCTTCAGCCTACAGGCCCATACTATCCAGCTTACTTTAACATGAAACAGGAAATTTGAAGATCTGTTCTGCCTTATAATGGCAAAGTTCATCAGCTGCTTTCTTCTGTGTCCTTCAGAATATCTGGCATTTTTTTCTGTGAAGCAGCAGCACCTTCTTTAGGCAAGTTCACCAGTGCTTTTTTTTTTTTTTTTTTTTGTGGGTCCTACATGTCTAGTTTATACAGCATACCATCAAGCAGTCCAAGCAAGAAACTGAATGGCTAACAAACTTCATAAGGAGCCTCTCTGATGCCCATCATCCTCTTGAAAAAGACTGGCTGCCAGATGTGTCTCATTGTCATGAAAAATCTAAGTTCTTAAAATATTGTAAATGCCATATTCTGTAAGTCTTTGAAGTATTGAAGATTATCTATATAACTGAACTATATCTCTGTTTATCTAGAAAACCTATCTAACATGACTACAAGTTTGACTATTATAAATGACTACCTATTAATCTGTAATTTTAATTATACATTACATTTTTAAATGAGCTGTCTAAACATAAAATCTTAAACAGGAACAGAAATACATATACACAGTATAACAAAATCAACCTTAAATATGTATCAATAGACCAAGATCCATACCAATGCAAAGTATCCATCTATATATCATATCACCCTTATTTGTTTTTTTTAAGAAATTTATTGTGAAGCCAGGCGGTGGTGGCGCACGCCTTTAATCCCAGCACTCGGGAGGCAGAAGCAAGTGGATCTCTGTGAGTTCAAGGCCAGCCTAGTCTACAAGAGCTAGTTCCAGGACAGGTACCAAAGCTACAGAGAAACCTTGTCTTGAAAAAAACAAAAAACAACAAAAAAAAGAAATTTATTGTTATCACTTATAATCAACCCCCTTCAAATGAAAACAAATATTTATAAACAATAATTTTGGGAATTTGGGCATAGTTTTCTTCAAACTGCTTCCTGCTGTTTCTTAGGCAAAGTACTTTTAGGGTTCACAGAAAACTTTCAGGAGGTCTTGTTTCATCAAACCACATTAGCCCGGAAGCAATCCATTGGTTCTTATCTTCTGAGGAAATAAAAACAGAACCTCTTTTCCAAAGCAACATATCCTTAGACACAAATTTTGAAGTTAAGATACCTTTATGTTGGTTTAGCTTAGCAGCCCCCAGAATCAAATGTCTCTCTGCAGTCAAAAAATTCAAAGAAAACATAATAATATGCATAATCCAGATTCTCTGTGTATTTTTTCATCTTTATGTGACTTATTTTTCTTTACTCCTTTAATCCATGACTGTCTGTACTCTTCTTTTTTTTAATTGCAATATTGTTTGGCCAATAGCTTAATCGTAATTCTGGCTAACTCTTATATCTTAAATTAACCCATTTCTATTAATCTGTGCACTACCACAAGGTCGTGGCCTACTGGCAAAGTTTCAGACGGTTCCAGCAGAGGCACCTGTGTTCTCCCTGACTCTGCCTATTCTCTCTATATATCTCTTTTAGCCTGGCACAGAGGACTGTCTGTACTCTTCTATATTACTTCTACTGTCTCTTTAAAGACTTCATTTTTT
>PVIU01002341.1:132495-175645 GCA_004026605.1 Ondatra zibethicus | reverse complement strand
CACACACACACACACACTCACACACACACTCACACACTCACACACAAAATCTGGAGCCAGTTGAAATAGCAAAACTACCAAGAAAACCACAGAACTGCAAACTAAGGTGACTAATGTCCCTCACAGCCACATAGGAAAGACAACAAGAAGACCAAAAGCTTCCTGGCTCTGCCTCTTGAAACAAAATATGTCAAGCAACTAATGTATTTTGCTGCCCTTGTACATCTGAGCGTGGCTGCAATTGCACAGGAATGCTGAGAAACATGTCCCAGTGAGCTGCCACTCACAGACACAGAACACAAGAATAAGCACCATTACTCTTCATGATTACTTTGTTATCCCATTCCACAGATAAGGAAAGTGGGGCACACAGAGAAGGTAAATAACCTGCCCAAGGTCACCCAGCTGCTATGTGGCAGGACTGAGATACAAACTCTGGGTACTTGAACTCCAGAGTCATCGCTAAAACAGACATGTCACTCCTGGTGCTTGTGACACAGTACGGCAATGGACAAACTTGGACAGTGCTGACAACTCACAGCCCCTTCTCAGGAGGAAGAGGAAAACACAGACAATGCTGCAGATTTGATCTTTTCCCAGAAAGCACATTCCAGCAACTCCCAAGCAATAATTCTAGCAGTGAAAAGGGTTAGTACTGAGACCAACAAATCTTGAACACAAGCCAGCACCCGATGCTAGGGAGTGGAGGTTGGGACATTATGCTACAGGAGCCACAGGAAAGACCCCAGGAACATACTTGTCTCCTCAGAGGGTCGGGGTGGGTGGCACTCAGTGAAGTACTCTCCCACCAAGTATAAGGGCCTGAGCTCAAGAACCAGGTCTAAAAGCCAGATGTAGTGGCACACACTTGATAGCCCAGCACCGTAGTCTGACTGCCAAAGCGAGCCCCAGACCAAGGAGGACAGCTCCTGGGGAATGACACCTGAGATTGACCTCTGGCTTCCATATGTACACACATGTGTGTACATACATAAAAACATACACTCGCACACAAACAGAACAGTAAATGGGAGAGAGGAGTATCTTTATATAAAGATGCCTTGATGAAAAAAAGTTGTACACTAACTTTAAAAATTAACCAAAACAGAACAGTATGTATGCAGTAAGTGCAAAATTGGAAGAAAAAAAACTGGGTTTGTGGGCCTTGAGTAGAAGATGATAAATATAAAAATGACGTCATTGTGGAGGAAGGTGGTGGCATTATGGGGGCCTTCTTTGTTAACTTGTCAGCTGTTTTCAGCAGCTGACATATCCATCTTTTCAACAAAGATGGCAGGAACATTGATTACAGACTGCTTATCTCTTGCCAGCCTTGGAAGCCTGCAATGTGCCTGATTGTTGGGCAACAACACAGAACAGAAGGAAAACACAAGTCGCTAAGTGATGATCTACAAAACAGGGATCAGTACATTCCTGGGAGCACAGAACTCAAGACTGCTCGGAGGAGGAGTCAGCAGACTTAGGACCGGCCAGGAAACTGACCTGCCAGGAGGAGAACATGTCCTGACTTCCCTCCAGAGATTGCCCTGGGTCCCAGCATCACAGTTGAAACATTGTCCCACAGCCCAGGACCTGGGGCTGGCACTGCATGTAGGCCCCTACTTAAGCAGGATGATTTATGAGAATGTGGATACAAGAAATTGATAAATTAGGAAATAATTACTCATACTGTGAAAAGAATGGGTAAAGAAACTCCCTGCTGCGGATGAACACAGTGACATTCAGGTGGCATCACCGAAAGATGCTTTCTTAAAATGTATAGCTGTTTTGCATAAAGCTGTTTAGAGTGTAGGGCCCCCGACTGTCCACAGCTGAGCCTGCCCACTGCTGCCCCATCATGGTAGAGCCCCATGCACACGCTACTTTGGGGAAGAGAGCATTTCTTTCCCAATGCTTCCAGCACAGCCCTTCCTCAAGAGGGCACCTTAGGGCCTGGCTTGGACTCCATTTCTACACCCCACTAATCAGTCTTGTTCTGGTAAGGTGCTCCAAGAAATTGGACTATGGAGTCAGTCACTCCCACCCAAGCCCACATGGAGTGCGGGGGAGAGGTATTGTTACTGAAGGAACCCCCAGAAGCTGTATTTGGAAGGCGAGGAGAGCAGCTTGGGCAGAGGAAGGGGACAGGTGAGGCATCTACAGCCCAACTGTCTCCCTGGATGAGCTCCAAGGTGAACATGAAGCCACCATGGTTGTACCAGAAGCGAAGAGTTGTCATGTCCTGCAGACAGGGCTAGAGAGGGCCAGGAAGGAGGCTCAAGGGACAGGGCAGCTTTGCTTTGTCCTGGCACCTTCCTAGTGACTCTGGCCACTCAGCTCACTGGAGATGTAATCACACCTGAGCAGATCTGAGTAACATCAAACAGCAGGACCAAAGGGCTGAATGACAAGGACTGACCAGGAAGATTAGGCTCCTGTCTAGAGAGCTGGCAGCAAAGGGGGCTGCAGTGTGGGGAGTGGAGGGAGGGACGCAGATTTTCACCAGAGCCTGGCAATTGTGTTATTTGGTCCTTGAGAAAAGTGGTTGAAGGAAACATTCAGGAGAACATGGCCTCAAGGGAGATGGACCTACTGCCCCAGGAGGAGGTTCAAGCAGAAAGGGTTTAGCTGACCTAAGTCAAGCACCTGGAACCAGCTCTGCCTGAAGTCAGGGTGCCATGTGGCGCTAGAACCCGGAGCCGTGTGCACACTAGGTGAGTGAACTGCCACTCAGTGGTGCTCCCAGCCAAACTGAAGACCCAAGTTCAGCTCCTCAAAGACACATGATGAAAGAAGAGATTTCCACATTCAGCCTATGATGTACATGCCTCCCATAAATAAATAATTTTTAAATTAAAAATACCAAAACAAAATGAAAATATTAACACAATCTTCCTTTTTCATACAATAGTTCCTTTCCTAGGTGAGGCTAGGCACATAGAATGCACTCCCAAAATATGAGGCTCATATCAACAAGCATCCTAGGGTCAGATACAGCCTGGGCAGATCTCTGCTGACAATGCCCCTTCTAAGGGACTCGGCACCCAGCTAAGCAGCCTGGGGCTCACTCTTGAGGGACAGTTCAGTCTTCAGCCTCTACCATCATACCAGGCACACAACTTAGTCTCCAAGTAACCCAGAGCTTTGCCCCACCAAGTCCTTTCTTAGTATATACTTGGAGTCACTGGCAGCCCTGGCAGGTTTCTCTAATTTTAATCACTATGAAAATGTAAAAAAAAAAAAAGTAAATAAAATATAATCCAGTTCCACCTCCTCTTGCTCTCTATATCAGGAGCATCTGTCAAATGGCTGCAATCACTTTACCTTTCTATCAGGCTGGCCCACAAATAAGCTGGTGGACTATGGCACCTAATGTGTGGCTGGCATTTTATAAAAGGTGCCTTGAAGCCAACCTGACCACTATTTAGGGCATCCCCTTCTTTACAAGTCCCTGGTGGGGGTTCCTTTCCAGATTTTTCTTATTTCCTGCATCCAGCGATACCCACCTCATCCATTTACAGCAACTCAACTGCAATATATTTTTAATTGTCACCATGCTACAACCTCCTCTGTGAAATTCCCATCTATGCTGTCAGCCGGCATCTCTGTGATAGCACTTATCGATCCCCGATTAATGAGAAACAATCTGGTCATAAGGAGCTAAGAAACTCTCTTCCCAGATGAGCATCTGAGATGATTAAACCACCACCCAGGTGTTCAGTGGCAACATCCAGCCTGCCAGAGACTGAATAAAAACATCCAACGCCTGGCATAAGAAAAACACCCATGGGGGTCTAATCAGCAGGAGCTGTCTGCTGTTCTCACTTGAGCTGCCTGCCCCTGGGAGGCTGGGAAAGTTCCGCTAAGTGGTTGAGCACAGGGGTACCACTTCTGACACTGCCAACTCACTGGGTGTCTATGGAAATGAGAGTGAGACTTGTCATAGATACAGGGATATCTATCTATCTATCTATCTATCTATCTATCTATCTATCTATCTATCTATCTAGGTCTTTGTAGCCCAGGCTGGCCTTGAACTCACTATATAGCCAAGGATGACTTTGAGCTTTAAATTATTCTGTCTTTACCTCCCAAGTGCTAAGATTACAGGTATGTGCCAACACACCAGCTTTATACAGTGCTGGAGACTGAACCCAAGGTTTTATACATGCTAGGCAAGGATCCTACCAACTAAGTCACATCCTCAGCTCAGAGACAGGGACCTTAATGAAAGAGATGCTACATGGTAACACATGAGGTCATCCCATACACCCACAACATCATCACCAGGGCTCCCCAAAACTAATGGTTGAATGGGATTTGAACTGACACCTTTCAGACCACTTACCTGCAAGACAAGTCTGCTCCCCTAACACAGACCCTCCCATAACACAAATTACTGCCTTTGCTGGGTCTTCCCATCCCAGGCAGTTCTGGTTAGTGGTTCTGCAGAATTCTATTTGTCTTGTGGTTTGACTTGAATTCATTGCCAATGCTATTAAATACAAATCTAGATCCTTGTTTCTCTGCCAACTCGGAGGCTCTCCGCCCCTCCTCCACCTGTTTTTCTACAAACACCCATAACATTGCTGCTCAGTGTGGACAGGAAAGTTACAGGGATCCTCCTTTCCCAGCTCCTTAATACTAGGCAACTCCTAAGCTCTAAGTTGGCATATCCAGCTCATAGGAAGGGAAGGTTCAGGTCTGAATACAAACCACAAAGAACTAAAAATGACCTTGCTTGACCATTTAAAGGAACACAGGCCTTCAGATTACACAAGGTTGCTATGACCTTGACCACTAGACACTGTAGTGATGTGAGCTTCTGCAAGAACCCAATAGGTCCCACCCTAACTTTAAATGCCACTCCAAGCAACTTGAGACACAAAGTAAACTGACTTTTGCCGTTCCACAAACTCAGCTTTCCAGGGCAAGCTGATGCCCAAGAGATACAGATCACCATTTCCAGGTGACTTGAGGGGTCTCTTATGCCTCTGCCCCCACCTTTCCACCACAGACAAGAGGTGGTACTTGCACAACCAACAAGTGGTTGTACAATCAAAAGACACAACTAAAGCACTGGATGGGTGGGGGGTTGGGGGAAGATATGGAGCTGCAAGTGCAGGTAATAACCTCAGCCTCTGCATGGAGGGGAACTCTGGGCCCCTTTCCTGTGTCCTGTGTGCTATTAATAAACCAAAATCAATTTTTATTTGGTTAATAACAAGAGTTGCCGTCAGGCGGCTTGCTCTTACCGGTTTCTCTGTTGAAGCAATATTAAATACTCATCATGTTTCTCATCAAAGTCTGTCACCATGTCCTTAGTATAACCCTGAAAGGAAGAAACAGAGCAGTGTGAGAGGGAAATGCAGGGACGCTGTTACTGAAGCTGGGCGCTGCACATAGCCTGCAGGAGGCTGGCTGAGCTGGGAGGCCGACCTTGACGAAGGCCCAGCCCCCCTTGGGGCATCACTCTGGCAACCCAGAGCTCCAGGGATTGCATGGGAGCCCAGTGGGCCCCAAGCATATTCAGCTTCACCAATCTGTGAAAGAAGGTTGGTTTCCCAGCCTCTTTACTGCCCCCCCAAGCCCTATGAAGCCCAGGGCTCTGTTAAGACTTGGCACCTTCCAGAACAGTCAGAGCTATATAATGAGATGCTGTCTCAAAAAAAAAAAAATCAAACTTGGCACCCAAGATGTTTCCTCACACACACTACTCAGCCATTTCAGTCAGTCATCACCAGGTCACCCCAAACTGATGAAAAGGGACCTCAAGTTTTCCTCTCACCGCAAGAGGAATCCCCATGATCAGAAACAACATGGTCATTTCAGAAAGTGGTTCTGTAGATCTTTTTCTGGCAAGAGGGCCCCATGTTGCCTTCTGGGAGCTTCTTAGCTACATCTTTCAATTCAGTGGCTCCCTTAGGAGCTTATGGCAGCTCTGCTGGCCACCCCCTGGGTCACATTGCCTCGGCTTGGAAGCACAATCGCCATGTGCTTTGCTCAGCCACAGGGAGTCACAGTTTGAGGGGAAGAAGACAAGTCAACCTTGGGATTTTGCTGATACTCCCAGAAAGAAGCTGTTCTTTCCTCTGGGGGTCCAGGTCTGTCTGGGAAAATTTGAGAATAACACTGGCAAAGCAGCAGAGTCAAGTTATATGGAGAAACAGATTCCTAACACTCACTTGAGTCCTGGGACCTAACCTCGCCTGAAAGAGTATCTGGACAATTCATTTGTTAGTTCATGTGTTGCCTTGAGGCGTCATACAACATTCTGTCCTCGGGTTCAAATGGCTTTAAGCACTGTGACATATAATCTGACTATCAGAGCTCAGCCTACTACAACTGAATAGTTTGGTTTTGTGTTTTTGAGATGATGCCTCAAAATAGAGCCTCAGTGGACTCTGCACATGTGCTCCTCTTGCCTCAGCCTCCTAAGTAGTGGGATTATAGGTGTGTGCAACCTTGCTTGGCTTAGACAATTTATTACAGTATTAATACAGGAGGGATTAATGATGTATATTATACATACAAATAGCCACCAACATATATATGGAGAGGCAGACAGATGCTTAGCATCAATAACTGAGAGCAAAAGAGGAAGGCTGGCTACAGAAAGCCCAAGCAGATGTGTATGACTGTATGTATGTATGTATGTATGTATGTATTTACATGCATATGTGGGTTTGGAAAATTTGAGATTCACTTCATAGTCCAGGCTACCCTGGACCTCATTATATAGTCCAGTCTGGCCTTGAACTTAAAGCAATCCTCCTGCCTCAGACTATGTGCTAGGATTAGAGGCATGCACTATCACACCTGACTCTTCTGTGCATTTTTCAACTTAAGATATTTCCAGTTTATAGCATACTTGTTGGGATGTAACACTGGGTGAGCAGAGGAGCACCTGTTTCCATGCTTCCTGGGTGCCCAGCCAGGGACACTCACAGGTTCCTCTCTGTCCTCCCTTGACTCTTCCTTGGCATCCACAGGCCTAGGACCCCTTCCTGTCCAGTTCTCTGCCTTGGCCTTCTATAACCAATCTTCCTCTTCCACCTTCAGCTACAGATGTTACACAACTGTTTGCTTCCCTCTCCATCTTCACTTCTCCCCAGTTACCAGGCAATGGGGCCCTGGGAATAGGAAACACTAACAGCCACTCTCAGACTAGTGCTAATGGCATAATCCCCCTTTCTCCACCCATGTCCTGCAAACCCCAGGTTGTTACCATATATGTGTCTCTTCCCCTGTCACCCACAGTTTTCCTTTTATCCAGAAAGCCTTATTTCTTCCAGACATCTGACTCTCAAGTGCTGGTGTGTACACACGTCACCCTGGGACTGCTAGATTCTCTCAGGAGGAAGGGGAGGCC
The DNA here is from genome assembly GCA_004026605.1 of Ondatra zibethicus. NCBI lineage: Eukaryota > Metazoa > Chordata > Mammalia > Rodentia > Cricetidae > Ondatra > Ondatra zibethicus. Next base: position 168,273 of record PVIU01002341.1, on the reverse strand, counting down.
CTGTGGGTATCCCTAACCAACTCCCAGCTGATGCCCGTGAACTACATTTAAATAAGCAAGACCCTACACTAGGCAATAACTATCACCACGCCACGTCTCCAGTCCCTCAAACCTGAGTGTCACTTAAGATTCATTCTAGTTAACCTGGATGCCCAGCCAGCGAGCAGTAGTATAAAGGGCAGCATTATGAAATTAAAAGAAAATTTAAAAACTGGTAGATCTCTCTGGCTTCCTGAGCTGCCTCAAGAGTTTCCTCATGTCCCTGGGACTGAGCCTGGCTCATTCCTGCATGCAGGGAAGCCCAGGAGACACCTCAGTACTGTGAGAGTCCTATAACACCCTGCCTCTGGGGAGGAGTTACTACAGCCAGCCTTCTCTTTTGGTCTCTGTAGCCCTTCTGGAGGTGATTATTATCACCCTACTTAAGAGACAAGGAGATTCATGTCATGCATATTCCAAAATACTACTGACTCCATAGCAATTTACCTTACCATTTTGAAATATTAAAGTGATCATTGATACATTACAGTATTGAATGAAACATTCCATGGCATTTTCAGAAGCAGTCCAGACTTCAAAGAGATATAAGTGTGTGCCAGGATGCATGGGCTTTTACCTCAGACCCTGTCTGGAATGTATCTTTTCTCTTTCACCACAAGGCAGGTGCCACCCAGGAGACATAGACAAGGTCATTCAGCCGGTTCCCCTTCTTCCAGCCTGTCTCTCAAATGTTGGTCACCTGGGGATTGTGGCGACAGGGTGGCTCTGTTTGGAAGGGCTGGGAGGTCCTGTGGGTCTCTAACCAGGCTGTGGGTCATACTTGAACAAGCAAGACCTTCTGCTTGCTCAGCTTTCCCTTATTCAGCAGACCCTGGCCTGCAATTCTGATTATCCATGAGCCCTGGCCTTGGGGTCTAGGGCTGGCTCCAAATCACAGTGCTGCCTCCAGAACAGAGGTTGCTATGGTTCCCATGTGGTCTGTCCCTTCCAAACTTTGATTGAAATTAGTTTCCCACAGCAAAGGTGGTGAGAGGATTGGCTTATGAAGTGTATAGTCCACAAGAGCTCCACCTTGTGGAGGGATGAGTATCACTCAAACAATGGGTTAGTAAATGGTAGGAGTCAAAGTTCCTGTGAGACGGGTCACCGTTGTGAGACTGGACTATTACAGAACCGGGCTGTCCTGTCTGTCTGTTTCTGTCCCCACATGCCCACTTTCTCGCCCTTCCTCCTTTCATCATGTTATGGTGCCCCCTGCCTCAAGTTGCTGTCATGTCCTGGACTTCTCAGCCTCCAGACCCAGAGCCACACAAGCTCCTTTTCTTTCTAAGTTACCCATTCTCATGTACTCTGTTAAAGAAACAGAAGACAGACGACTTAGGTGCATACTTCACATGGCAGGAGTTTTTTTTCCTTATTTCTTTCTTTTTTTTTTTTTGTTTTTGTTTTTCGAGACAGGGTTTCTCTGTAGCTTTTGTAGACCAGGCTGGCCTCGAACTCACAGAGATCCACCTGCCTCTGCCTCCTGAGTGCTGGGATTAAAGGCGTGCGCCACCACCGCCCGGCTTTTTTCCTTATTTCTAAAGTGAAGGGGTGAACACATAAACCAGCAACGATGGAATGAAAGTCCGAGGAAGGGTCAAGTTCATCCTCTCTGTTTCCCACCAACATTTGCTGGGTGCTTGCATGGATGCAAGGGGCTGGCAGCCTTACATACATTCCAGGGGTTTAAATTTATTATTGTATCTGTGTGCGCGGTGTGTGTGTGTGTGTGTGTGTGTGTGTGTGTGTGTGTGTGTAGGGAACACATGCCACAGCATATGCATTGAGGCTAGAGGACAACTAGATAGGGTTGATTCTCTCCATCCACTTTTATGTGGGGTTTGAGGGTTGAACTCAGGTCTCCAGGCTTGTGAGGCAAGAGCTTTTTACCCACTGAGCCATTTTACCAGCCCTATAACCAAGGTTTAATGGAAGCCCAGCCTGTGGATATACTGATAGTGACTTGCCACACAGGGGCTACACTGCACAGGTTCCATTCACAGCATATACCATGTGAGCCATGTCAATGGTACCACTTGCCATTGGGTCAGAGGGGCATTGCACTGCAACATTCAACAGCCATACACTAACCAGCCAGATCCCCGCAGGAGCTTCTGGGAACACTCACACAAGTGTTACCGAAAGGACTCTTCCAGGAAGAGTCCACAACCTGCACTAGCTCTTAAGGCACCTGGAGCCCAAACGGGAGACACATAACTTGTTTAAAAATGTACAAATTCAGCAGCAAAGGGGGCCAGAAGGGCCTCAGAGGGTGTGGTGAGGCCTCAGATCTTAGGGGATCCTCAAAGCCCTACTCATTCTCACATCACCTCTGACCTGTCAGGCTCAAATGATGGCACACAGCAGGTGCTCTCTATCCAATGGGATGAGTGCCCCACACCAGTGGATGCCAGAAACCAGAGCAGAACCAGACCTAATGTACAGAACTCTCTATATCATGTCTCCTGGCCTCATTGGCAGCACTGCCCCTCTACCACTTTGGGTAGCTTTCCTTTTTATCAGTAAAAGACAGAATATGGCACTCCTCCCTCCTTTCTTCCCTTTCTTTCTCTTCCTCCCTTTCTCTTCTCTCTCCCTTCCTTTTTGTGAGATGGGGTCTTGCTCTAGAACCCATGATGGCCAGAACTTTCTCTGTGACCCAGACTGGTCTTGAACTTGCAATCTCTTACCTCTGCCTCTGACAGTTAGCATCCCAGGCACGTGCCATCACGCCCAGCTACACTCCTTTCCTTCTCAAGCTAGTTTGGACTGTGTAAGTATAACTTAGATCTGAGTTCTAGACAGTATGGCAGAAGAACTAATGGTTTTCCAAAGCCTGTACCAAGTTGATGGGTCCAGAGAAACATTCAGCAGAGGATTAAGCAATACTTTAACGAATGTTTTTTGGTTCAGTTTGCTTTGCTTTGGGTTTTTGCTGATGCTAGTAGTCAAGTCTAGGACCTGATACAGGCTGGGCAAGCACATTAGTACTAAGACATACCTTGAGGCTTATGATAAATGTTCTTTTTTTAAAAATTTATTTTGTTTCTCAAAATGGTTTCTCTATGTAGCCCTGGCTGTCCTGGAACTTGCTCTATAGATCAGGCTGGCCTCAAATTTGGAGATCTGACTGCCTCTGCCTCCGTGGGGATTAAATGCATGTGCTGCCACCACCCAGCAATAAGTGTTTTTTTGTTTTGTTTTGTTTTGTTTTTTTCGAGACAAGGTTTCTCTGTAGCTTTGGAGCCTGTCCTGGAACTAGCTCTAGTAGACCAGGCTGGCCTCGAACTCACAGAGATCCACCTGCCTCTGCCTCCTGAGTGCTGGGATTAAAGGCATGCGCCACCACCACCCGGCTCTAATAAGTGTTCTCAATGTCCCTATGCCCACAATAAGGATGACTACATGCATCTTATAGTACACAACTCCTACTCTTCCTTCAAAACCCACCCAGGCCCAACTTCTCTGTTTCCCTGGAGAGTCTGTCATGACCTAGTGCTGGGTCCTGAGTTCTCCATATATATTAGTTTAATGGCAAAACTTTAAGACTGTGTTTCAATCACGTCTACTAACCCATCAGCCACGCTCTTATCCTCAAACATCCTCTATATCCAATATGCCTGTAGCACAAACAGAAGCATAACAAAGAAAACCTAAAGCAGCAGCTGAGACTGCCCCCTAGAGGTGGTATGAATCAAAACAACAAAAAGCAAACATGGTTTCTCCTGCCCTGGATACAAAGACTCCTCAAAGCATGTAAGGTGTTTGACTAAAAGACTTCTCAAGGCAAATAAACAAAAGTGTTTGACTATCTCAGGCTGCCATTGCCTCCCAGCTATGCACCACAACCATCTGATAACCAGACCTGGAGATTGCATACTTGGGGTCAGGGGTTATAGTCTCCATTCTGGACTCCATGCCTCAGGATACTGTGCTTTTATGAAAAAACAAACAAACAACTTCCCCATAGCCATCTGAGGAATCATTTTTCAACCCACATCTGATTTTTTTTTATTCTCTGGAAAGTTCTCTTGTAAAATTGTCACATGGATTATAAATTACATCCTAGTCTGGTGAAGGCAGAGGATTTAAAAACCTTCAGTGAGTTTACTTTAAAAGGAATCTTCCATCAGAGCTGTAAGTGAAAAATATAAGCACCCTATAAACAGAAGGCAACAATAGGCATAAATATAGACCTGCTTAAACAGGACCCTCTAGGCAAGACATCCCACTCACACACCAATGCCCACCCACCATGGAGGGTGGAGCCAACCCCCATTCACATGCATTCTTCAATACTCCACAAGAACCCACTTCGGTCTGGTGCGCATCTAAGGTGTTGGGATAGAGCAGCAGCAGCTGGGGCTCGCAGTTCAGTGAGGAGGCAGTGAGCAGGAGAACGGGCAGGCAAGGAGGGTTGTCTCTGCAAGCTGCCCAAGAAGGCCTCTTTGGAAGCTGGAGAGGTGGCTCAGTGGGCACACTCTCTTCCAGAGCACCCAAGTTCAGTTCTTTGCATCCATATGAGGCAGTTCACAACTACCTGCAACTTTGCCCCAGGGAAATCCAATGCCCTCTTCTGGTCCTGAAGGGCACTGCACTTGTGTGCACAACCCCCTCACACAGAAACACACTGTAAAATAAAAATAAAAATTTAAAGCATTTTTTTTTTTTTTTGAGAAAGAAGGCCTCTTTGGTGAGATGACCTATAAGCCATGAAGTTGACCTTGAAGGTATTTGGAAAAGTAGGCATCCAGGTGGTAGGACCAGAAAATGCTGTGAAACAGGAACACTGCAGGAGCCAGTGAGGCAGATGGGGCAGATAACAGCAGGTGGCTAGGCCAGACAAAGCCAGACTCAGGCCTCCACCCAGAAGGTCACGACCTTACACTGACAGCCAGGAAGCTGTTAGAGGGTTTGACAGACTTGACATACTGGCATCTGTTCCAGAGTTTTTAGGACCTGCAGTTGAGGCCAAAGTTCCTAGCAGTGCTCTGGAGGGAAGGAGGGGCCTCAGCTTGCACTGTACCCAGCCTTTGACTGCCACAGAAGGAGAACGGCTTTTGCATCCCTGCACTGCCAGAGTGAACCTGACTGCACCTGCTAGAGCTCTGTAGCCCTGCTGGAATGGTCCCTGGGCCTGACGGGGGAAAAGATGACCAAGGTGGCAATGTCCCTCTCCAGTCTCCCATCTTAGTTTCTACCTGCCTGCCTGACACACCAACACTTTCCCAGGTCAGGGACTCTATCAGAAGATAATCCTGATCACTCCTAGCCCAAGTAGACAAGGCTATTTGAGCTGGTGTCACCCTGGGGGCCACCAACGCCAAACCCCAAAATCAGGGAGAAATGGGGGAGGGCATTACTATTAACCCTGCTACTGTCCCCTGGGCTTCTCCTGCATCAGGCATCAGGCTGCAGGCTGGAGACAGAGATAAATGCCAGTCATGTGCTGCCAGCACTCTCCATGGGCCTCATTTCCATCTTTCCACTACATCCATGGACCATATATCTTGCTGGCCATTTTTCAGGGAAGTCTGCTCTCTTCTGCAGACTGCTGCCCTTGCTGCCTCCTCTGCCTGGAATGCTCCTCACAAGAAGTGTGAGCTGGCTTCATGAGTAGCTCTTCTCGACTGTTCCCTATGACCCCAGTCTTATGACCCACCCACCATTCTTCCAGCCAGGTGACTCTCACTGTAAATACCTGTTCATTCTCCTGTGGCCTCACTCAATGGACACCCAACTCCAAGGGCAGAGATGGTACCCACAGGTTCCGTGCTCTATTTCTCAATGTGGAGCTGACAGTGTGGAAGGAGGAGGAGGAAGAGGAAAGAGAGGAAGATAAAATCCCTGTCTTCAGAGAGCTGAGAGGTGGAAACAAGAACAATTGCTCCCATGTAATGTGGCGCCTGTGCCACACAGCAGTAAGCAGAGGGCAGAGCCTGGCATTGCCTATGGTGACGGGGGACGGGGGATCCCATGGCACTGAGTCCAAAAGAAGCTCACTAGGTTAGGGAAATAGGGTGAAGGGCATGCAGGAAGAACAGTGTGTGTGAAAGCACGATGTGAAGAGGCCCTGGGGCCCATCTTGGAGCAGAGATGGAACACGGTAAGAACATGCTCTTTGATCACAGAGACAGTGAGAGCCTGGTCCTCTGACATGGAAGCCTGTGGTTAACCAATGGCAGGTGCCAAAGATCTCGCTCACACCTAGGGGAAAGCACCAGGATCTGGGGACCCAAACTAGATTTATGCTCAAAACCAATCACTAGTACATTGGCGCCTCAATCCCAGCAACTCTGGAGGCTGAGGCAGGGGTATCATGAGCTTGTGTCCAACCTGGGCAATGTAGCAAAACCCTGCCTCAAAATAAACTAAGAAGGACTAGACAAGTAGTGGTAGAGCAATAGCTTACCACGTGGGAAGTCCTGGATCTGAGCCTCAGAAGCACAAAAAAAAAAAAAAAGACAGCACCAGCTTTCATGAGATAATACCCCCCCCCGAGAATATAAAAGTGGCAGGTCATTCCTTCCCCTTTGCCCTCCAACCTTCCTGCGGAACTAGGAATTTCCTTCATGGAACTGGTTGTCTGTCAGGGAAAACTGACAGTCTACTCCCCACATACACAGGCCGATGCAGGCATCAATGCGAGCTGATGTTACAAGTGACCTGAAGAGGAGATATGACTGTGCTGGGGGTCTGAGGAGCCTCCTGCTGGTGATGGCCAGGTCTGAGCAGGCTAGATGGGATGTGCAGAGGGGAGGGTCTTAACAAAGAGGAGTCTCAGGCCAAGACTACGGTGAACAAGAATGTGTAGAACGAACAGGGCAACCATGAGGACAAAGGCTCAAAACACATCACTACTGAGAGTAGCAGACCGCAAAAGCTATGTGACCATAGCAAGGAAATTGCCCTTAATACCAACCTAACAGGAAGCCACACCGTGCTTCCTTGAGCAGAGGGCAGGAATATCAGGAAGCAACTGAGGGTGATGGGCGCAGGTGGAGCCATGATGCACTCAGACAGGTGTTAGAGGTCTAGAGGAGGTGGAAGGAGCTTTTTTGACCAAGGCCTAGGCACAGGAGTGGGAGGGGATGTTAACAACTTGGGGTCCTAAGATAGTTTGTGATTCCTCCTTGACCTTGGGCTCCTAGGGCAGGACCCAGACTTATTACATCAAAGGCCACCCTCCAGGATATTTCATGGTTAATCCTGATTTAGCCAGGATTTCCCACAATGACCCAGATTCAAATGTCTACTAGCAAGTCCCCCAAATGCAATTAACTCTTCAGGCCATGGTCTCCAATTTTTAATCTGAATATGATCGCCATGGATGTGTGAATAACAAAGCCCCCAGTTCCTGAATCTACATTTGATATCTGAAGGGCCAGGCTTACTGGAAGTCAGGACTGTGGTTAAAAATGACAGCAAGCAGGAAGAAGCTGGATATGAACACAGAAGAGGGATGGCTGGTGGTCTTGTTGCTGGTTTTAATTACATGTGTGTCCCTGGGAGGTGCGGAAGAAGGCAGAGGTGTTAGGTCCCTGGACCTGGTGTCACAGGAGGGAAGGGAGGAATTGGAAGAGTCTCCAAAATTGACAGTCTTCTTCAAAGGGAGAATCTTAAAAGTGGAAGAATCATTCTCCACCTTAAGTTTTCATTTTGTTTTGAGATATGGTGTCAGTATGTAATCTTAGCTCGGATGGAGCTCTCTATATAGATCAGGCTGGACTTGAACTCAGAGATCCGCCTGCCTTTGTCTTGTGAGTGGTGGTGATAAAGGTGTGTGTCCACCTTCATTTTTGAAACAGGGTCTCTCACTGAACATGAAGCTCACCATTTGAGCTAGACTGACTGGCTGGCAAGTCCCAGAGATCCTTCTGCTCCTGTGCCCTTGGCACTGGGGTTACAGAAACATACCACCATGCCTGAATTTACGTGCTTGTTGGCGATTCAAACTCTGGCCCTCAAATTAGCACTTTTCCCACTAAGTCATCTCCTCAGCCAACATAAGTTTTTTAAGATGCCAACTTTCCTTTTCCCACAGGAAGTGGCTGGGCAGACTATCTCAGGAAAAGCAGCTAGGGAAGGGTTGGGTCTGCCTCCCAAAGAGGGACTGCCATCACACCTTCAAATTAGGCAGCCTGGTGAGTGACAGTCACAGCCTGAGGCTGTGCACCAACCCTTGAAAGTGTTGTCACAGTGGCGAGCATAGAATGGTATCAGGTTGGGAACAGAAGGCAGGATGTGGAACATCAGCAGGGAATAAGGGAACCAGTGACAGGGTAGTTGGCCTGCTCTAATCAAAATAGTGCTTTTATAATGTTGTTACTGGCATGTTATCCAAGGGGTGGCTTCAAGCTGGAGAAGCAGTCTAGGCATGGCAGAAGCTGGCAGGAAAGAAGTCAGGCTTGCAGACTGCTCTGCTTTCAGAAGGAAAGGAAGGGCTCTGGTCTGCCTGGCCCCCAAGGTAGTGCTTATCCTGCAAGGAGCATATGCTTAAGGGTGGGTGCAGCCCACCACCTTCCAGGCCTCTGGGCTTCCTGTTCACCCCATCCAGCAGGAAGGAACAAGGGTCTTCCCTAAGAGCCCGCTCTCAACCAGATCTGAGTGAGTCCTTTGCTGTATCCCCAGTAGCTCACATAGGCACTCAAGGAACAAAATGGTAAACTCCATTGAAATAGGAAAAACAAAACCCTATGTTACCTATCTACTGGGACTGGGCCTTTCTATTCCCCAGAGCCCAACTGAAAAAGACTTATAGGTACCCTAGGAAAAAATACCAAAATCCAGGTGAAACCACCCTGATGCCCTCCAGTGGGGACAGCTAAACCATCTGCAGTATGTCTGTCCCCGTGAGTGCTCTTTGATTGCTTGTTTGATTTTTGAGACAGGGTTTCACTCTGTGGCCCAGGCTAGCCTAGAACTCATTATGTAGCCCAGGCTAGCTTCTGCTTCAGCTTCTCAAGTGCTGAGATTACAGTTATGAGCCACCATGCTCAGTTTTGTTTTTAGATGTAAGTTATCTTTTTAAAAGTTCAGCATATATTTTAACCTTTATACCAGGTTCGAAAATATGAACCAAGAGCCACCTAGAATAGGTTTGAAGTGTAGAGTTCAGGCGTTGAAGACAAATCACAACTTCTATTGTACACTATAAAACAGTGTTTTCAGAGGGACACTGTCTGTGCTAAACAAAAAGCCAAAACCACCACAAATGCTACACATATTTTTTGGGTACTCAGCCCTGCACACACATAGAGCAAGGTCTAGAAGAACACATGCTAGGTTTCAGAGGCAACAGTTACTCCAGAAGGGGTTAGGAAAGCATGGGAAAGTAATCAGCACTTCAGCCTAGTGAACAGTGAGTCCTCATCTGTAAGGAGGCTAGTTTCATGTGTTATTTGAATAACAAATCACCCTCTCACCTCAAAAATAAATAAATAAGTAAACTGTATCAGTGGCTCTTCTGTTCCAGATAGTTTTCGGTACCATGGTTGTGCCCTCTGCAGTGGTAAGATGGAGATGCCCGTATCCTGCTTTGGGTCATCTCTTGGAATTCCCCTGAAACCTTCCTAGCTTTATCTGCCTGCTCAAAACATCCAGTCCTTCTATTTCTTCTCATCTCACCCTTTCCCACTGCCTTCCCCTGCTGCCCCCAAACAGCCGCCAGCTTCTCTGCTGGGACCCTAAAGGGGCTCGCCCAGGTCAACTGCTCTAGCCCATGATGTTCCCTCTGCAGATCTCTTGTTTCCAAGAGTCCCTTTTGGTTTATCACTTTCTTCCTCTAAGCTCGTTCTTCAACAGCACTTCATGTTGCTTCCACCCCACTTTGTCTTTGTTCTTCTGATACCCTTCACATTTTATGTACTGCTCAACCAGCCTCCAACCACAAGGGCATATATCCCAAGAATACATCTGTTTCCTAGATGAGTGTCTAGCACATAGCAGGTACTCAGCAAAAACATTTGGTGAATGAATGAATGAATGAATGAATGAACAATCATACAGTCTTCACTATAAAGTCAGGGTCACATGAGCAGCCACATCAACACCATGTGTTATCTCCCTTCAACTGGGACTGCTTGTGGCCCCTGAGCTTTTGTTGCAGTTGGGGCTGAATCTGTTCTCCTGATCCCTTCTCCATACACCAATGCTGCTCCAGTGCTACTTCTTCCTTAAGTCCCTATCCTAGAGGCTGAAGCTTCCTTCAGGGATTGCTCCACTATTGCATAGTTAAGAGGGATCACTGCTCTGTTCTTGCTGAGTGGAGGATTTTCCAAGGGTTTGCATGCATTTGGTCACCAGATCATCCCAACTGTAAAGCAGCCATCGCTATCCTCCCTGATCTTCAGCTGCAGACGTGGAGAGGCAGAGTGTGATATGAAGCCTAGCCTCACTGACTCCATGGTCTAGAGTGAGACTTCACATCAGTGCCTCCATCAAACTGGAAGTTCTGAGACTTTGGCAAGGACAAGGTGCCAAGCAAGTCCAGAAAAGAAATGACCATGGCTCCCAATGAGCACAAATGACAGGGGCTGACATCACAGGCCTCAGACATTGGCACATCTAGCCTGAGGATCTTTCATTTGTCAAACTAAAACAAGCAGCTGGACTGTGGACTCACCCTGTTCTATTAGTCACAAGGTCACAGCCTAAGATTCCTGGAAGCCAGGTCAGGACCTGTGACCATGCTGCTGGCTGTGGGTGGACCAGGAGCAGACACCAGAGTGGGCCAATATCTGGGAAGTTTATATTAGAAGGTCTAGGAAGAAGCTGTTCTCTCTCTCTCTCTCTCTCTCTCTCTCTCTCTCTCTTTCTCTCTCTCTCTCTCTCTCTCTCATGCTTTCTCTCTCCCCCTCCCTCCTTCCTTCCCTTCCCCCTTGCTTTATTCCCTCCCTCCAACAATATGTAGCCCAGATCTTCCTGCCTGTGCCTCCTGGGTGCTGGGATTAGAGGCCCGGCTACTCTCATGAAAGGGGATGAACAAATTTAGAAGTCACTGAATTTTCTGCCAGATGAACAAGAAAGCAGGAAAGCTAAGTTAGTCACAGTGGCGCCTTCCTGTAATCCCAGCACTTGGAAGGATGAGGCAGGAGGATTAGATAAGTTTAAGACCCATCTGGGCTACAGAGTAAGTACCAGGACAGTGGGGTCTACATGGCAAGACCTTGTCTCAAGAGGAAAAGAAAAGAAAAAGTGAGAGATAAAGAAAGTAAGCTAGAAAGTTAGCTTACACCAAGCACGAAGACTGCCGCAGCAAGAGCGAGCTAGCAAAATAAGAGCTCAGGAAGATGACGTCCTGGGAGCCTGCAGTCCATCTGCTCATGACCCCCGCCCCCACATACATACCCTGCTCTGGGCTTCTAAGAAGCAGCCCTTCTTCAGAGCTTTGCATTGCAGCACATAGTCCACCTCTGCACCTCCAGATAGTGTTATCATTCTTACTTTTTAATACAAGTCCTGAGTAACACAATACTTAGCAAAGCTACCGTAAGAAGTAGCAGCATTACATGGGAAACACTTGCTTCAGTGCCTAGCCATGCTAAATAACACCCACCATGCTAATATTATCATAATCAAGCCACAAGGACACACTATTACAGGTATTGGACAAATTAATCATCTTATCTAGCCATCTAAATTACTCTTCCTAGGAAGGAAGGCATGCCATGAGACTTTGTCCTTGGTCCCATCCTAGGCCAGGTCATAATTTTATCAATGGCTGTTTGTAAAGTCTGAGGATGACATCTAGATGGGATGAGACAAAGAAAAAAAATGGATGACAGAATCTAAGTTCAGGACAATTTTGACAGGCTAGAGATGGACCAAGGAAGGTTGGATAGACTGCATTGGGAAGGGAAAGGCCCCAGACAAGGAAAGGCACTAGAAGGAGAAGCATGACTGAAGGAAAGTACACAGGGAAGAAGATGGGGCTTAAAGTCAACAGTGTAGGGGCTGGGGAGATGGCTCAGACACTAAGTACCCGCTGCACAGCCTAAGGACCTGAATTCTGATTCCTAGCACATGTAAAAGTCAGGCACGGCTATGCATGGCTGCAAGCCCAGCACTGGAATAGGGAGTGCAAAAACATATAGATCCCTGGAGTTCATTAGCTAAACAGCTAATGACAAGCTCTAGGTTAAGTGAGAGACCCTGTCTCAACAAATAAGATGGTGAGCAATTAAGGAAGATATTCACCGTTGGCATCTGGCCTCTGCACACATCCACACACACATGTATATACACAAAGCCAACAACATGCTATAGGTCCAAAAACTACTGACACAACACAAGCAATAAGTGTACCAGGAACACTGGCTCTGAGCTAGGCATGGTGGTGCATATCTGTAATCCTAGCACTTGAGGCAAGCTGAAACACTGTCAACAAAGGAAGGGAGAAGAAAGGAATGTTTGCTCAGAACAAGAAAGGGGAGGTGTTTAAGCACCTCCTGCACACTTGGCATGCATTATTTCAATGGACACTTTCATTAGCTTATGAGGTGGCTGCTATAATCTTTGCCCTCATTTGACAGGCGAGGAGCTGAGGCATGAAGTGAAGAGACTTTGCCAAGCAGGCTGGAGTGAGAGCGCATCTAAACCAGTCATCACTAGTGACCACACTTTGTCCCTCCAGTCTACACTGACCGCTCCACAGCAGGACTTCTTCATGGTTTCTGAGACAGGAAGGTGGCCGAGAAGGTAGAAATCCCACAGAGTCACCCTGAGAACTGGTCAGGTGGCTCAGCTCGGGCAGAGGAGCTGTCTACACAGCAGCCTCCTCCTACCCACATCCAAACAAGCAACACCATCCAAAGCCCATGACAGCCTTGGCAAAAGAGAGGGTGCCAAATGGTAGATTCTAAATGTTAAGAAATCCTGAGAACTGGATGGCAGACAGAAGCTGGGAAGGAGCTGGGCACAGAGGAGCTGTTGTGTGCTGCTCCAAACCTAGAAGCAGCACACTCTTCAGGAAGATAGAGGTCCCAGACTGGTGTCAGACTGGATGGAAAGTATAAGAAGTGGCAGAAGGTGGTCCTTCCACATGCCCAGTGTTCAGGGACTACAACAGTGGACTTTTGGCACAGAAAGGCAAAACATAGCTGGAGGAAACGGGGTCCTGGGCTCAGAAGACCAACCGATAGATCAGAGTCCAGCTACTGCAGCAAATTCCATCCCTTGCCTAAAATCACTGGTGATAAATTACATTAAAAAACAAAATAACAACATCAGGATCTAGAGAAAAGACAGGCAATCATCCAACGAGCAGAAAAATAAACAACAGGAACAAAAGGGGTCAATTTAATAATTATGAAAAATAACCAGGGCTAGAGAGATGGCTCAGAGGTTAAGAGAACTGACTGCTGTTCTGGAGGTCCTGAGTTCAATTCCCAGCAACCACATGATGGCCCATACCCATTATAATGAGATCTGAGATCCGGTGCCCAGAACACTATATACATAATAAATAAATTTTAAAAAAAGAAAAATAACCAAAGAAAATCACAGTGATGTAAGTAGAACCCTTGTAACATGCTGAAGCTATATCCAATGGCACATAACTCCCTGTTTGTTTTTCTGGTAATGTAAGGCCAAGACAGAAGAATCCTGAGTTGTGAGACCCTTTCTTGAAAGATGCCAATAAATTAATTAATAAAACAAAACAAAAAACACAATTTACCAAACAAAAAACCCAATAACTATATTTATTATTATCAGAAGGACAAATGGGGAAATTGCATCCATCAAACAGTAAGAGCTTATAAATGGAAGAGTTAATCTGAAATCACACAGAAAAGATTTAGCCATTGAAACCATGAAGATCAAAGGCTAAAGAAAAGACTGAAGATACAGTTAGAGCAAAACTCAGTGCTCTGGAAGATCACATGGAGGCATTTACCTACAATGCAGAAATAAGGGCTAGCAAGTGTATAACGTTCACTCTTCATGAGGTTTAAATGAGATGAGCTTTTTAAGTTTCTTGTTAGAAGTGATATTGTTTATCTCGTAAGACTATTGGCAGTTTTACCACAAAAGCCAAACAAATCCTATTATTTAGGCTAAAGGCCTACAAATTTCAATCAGATTAAAACTGGCCAGCCACATATTTTTATAAATTAAGTTATATTGGAATACAGTCACACTCATTAAGGCTGCCTTTGTATTTAATGACAGAATTGAGTAACTCTAAGGGGTGTGGTGGCACATGACTTTATTTCTAGCACTGAGGTGGCAGAGGTAAGCAGATCTCTGTGAGTTTGATGCTAGTCTGGTATACATAGTAAATTCCAGGACAAGCAGGGCTACGTAGACAGACCCTGTCAAATATTAAAAAAAAAAAAAGAGTAACTCAGACTATAAATACACATAAACACTGAAATGTTTATTATCTGGCCCTTTTAAAAAATAAAGGTTGCTAATGACTGCTTTAGGGCTTTCTTAATTGGATTTTCTGTTATTTAAGGCCAAATGCACTTTTGACTGAACAATAAAGAAATGCTTAAATAGACAAAGTTCTAGAAAGGTAAACATCTAAGCCAGGTGTGTTGGCATACACATACAACCCCAGCACTTGGAAGGCTGAGATAGGTTTGGGGCACATAGAGAGTTCAAGGTTATCTTGAACTAGAGAGTGAAATTCTATCTGAAAAGAAAAGGAAAAAAATCCATTGATCTAATAGTAGGGAAGAGAATGAGATGAGGAATAAACTGGATGTGGTAAGGAGTATATACACGTGTGTGTGTGTGTGTGTGTGTGTGTGTGTGTGTGTGTGTTTGAGAGAGAGAGAGAGTGTGTGTGTGTGAGAGAGAGAATGTGTGTGCGTGTGTGTAGGCCAGAGGATGCCAGGTGTTTTAAACCACTTTCCATCTTATTTCCTTCTGGCAGAGTCTCTCACTGAACCTGAAGTCAGCATTTCAGCAAGGCTAGATGTTCAAACGGTCCTCCAGATCTGCTTGTCTCTCCCCGCAGTGCACACAAACGCCAAACACAGCCTATGCTTCCTCATATCCATGGGGTCCCTGGAAGCAACTTCTGTAGAGACTGTGTGATGGGGAGATACACAATCACTTCAATGGCCCTGATCAGAACCCACTGTGGTTTAACTATTCCTTACAACTGAGTCTTAGGCCATCTGGCCATTGCCACATCTGCCCTCTTACCCATCCAGACAGTGGACACTGGCCAGGATCCTTACTGTAGCTATGAGCCTACAATAAAGTCGGGGGAAAGGAGAAAAGGTGGCATGGAAGAGAGTCAGCTTGTGGCCAAAGTTGGGCTGGCCTGGTGTTTCTCTCAGCTCTGCTCACCACTAGGAAAGGAAGGCCTGCTGAGCACCATTCTACATACAGAGAAATGTAGGCTAGAATGGGCCCCAAAGGGCCTCATGCTGACATCTCTTTCTCTTTTCTGGCCCAACATGGCATACTGGCTTGGTCCTATACTTGCTAGGCCAACACTACTGAGTACAGGGAGGGAGACTGGCACTTGGTGTGGAGCTGCTGTGAACTACATTTATCTGTCAGCTCTATTACTCTTCTCACAAGGTGGCCATGTGGTTGATGGCTGGCTTTTGCCTGTCCACTATATTTTTTTTCTGGTCTTCTATGATGCTAAACTAATTTTCTTTTGAGAAATTATCCCTTTCTAACTATGGTAATGTGGGACTCCTCACCCCTCCCTTGTGACCTGGCTGGTGGGTCTCAGTCTGGGCACTAGACTTGGTCGACTCCCAGTTCTTCTGCTAGAACTGCTGACAGTGAAGACACTGTCAGGAAGGAGGAAGGGAACATCAGGGAAAACAGCAACCTCCACTTAGGGCTACAATAAGTCAGAAATGGTTCCCGGTTCCCAGGGAGGCTGGTGCTGCTTCCATCACCATCCTACATAGGAAACAACCAAGGCTCCATGGTGTCCAAGCTTCCTGAGGGATGGAGAAGCCAGGCCTCATTGCCAGGCTCTCGACTCCAGACTCTGGCACACACTTACTGGACTTTCTACAGTGAGCCTGGGATAGCTGGCGGCTGCCCTGCTACAGACAGAATTCTCTGCATGAAGAGTGGATTGCCATGGGGAAGGGGGAGCCCAGAGAGGCTGAATCTGAACACTTGGATCCAGCTATAGCTGATTATGCTCACTAGTTTTATATCAATTTGACACAAGCTAGAGTCCTTTGGGAAGAGGAAACCTCATTTGAGAAAATGCTCCAAAGAGACTGGCCTGGGGGAAAGCCTGTGTTGAATTTTTTGATTGATGTTTGATGTGGAAGGGCCCAGCCCACTGTAGGTGGTACCATCCCTGCTGGGCCTGGGTGCTATAAGAAGGCAGACTGAGCAAGCTATGAGGAGCAAGCCTGTAAGTAGCACTCCTCCATGGCATTTGCATCAGCTCTTGCCTCCAGGATCCTGCCCCAACTGCCTTCAGTGATGAACAGTGATGTGGAAGAGTAAGGGAAATAAATTCTGTCCACTCCATCTGCTGTTTGTCATGGTGTTTATCACAGCAACAGAAACTCTGACCTAGACCTTGATGTCGCCTGCCTCTGAAGTTTGCAGCAATGTGAGGCTGCAATCTCCCTTTTTTCCCATGAAGCTAGTGTAAGGACTACCACTTATGCAGGGCCGAGGGACCACAGACTATGTGTGGATCCAAGTAAAGCTGAAGCCACTGGCTTTTGACAAACCTAGATGACCTGAGAGCTAACAGCATAGACGGGAACAATCAAATGTCCTCATGTCGGGGGTGGCAGCAGGACTAGGGCCATGTAGCTGTTGTCCACCCAGAGACAAGGGCTGCTTCTACCCTGGAGACATCTTTCTTTCCTGAGACACTTGTAAGTGCCACCTTTCCTTGGTAGGTACCATTCTCTTTTCTAATACCATTCTATATTCCACACTGCTTTTTCCAAGTAGAGGGAGGAGGCAGCGTTAAAGGCAATTTCATGCCTCAGATCTGAGGATAGAGGAGACTTTGATGATGCTCTGTACAAGGGCACATTCCTTATCCAAAACAGACTCTTTCTTCTCAGAAATTGCAGTTCTCTGAGGGGTTTTTTCCTAGAGTTTAATCTTGTGCTAGAAGCTTAGCTGATACCAGAAAGGTTTTAGACATGTCAATCTCCTTCCTGGCATTTTATCAGAAATTGATTCTTTCTGCTGTTTGGTATGTGAGTCTTGGCTTGCCCTTGTTAAACTAGGGGTTGGAAGGCTGGGTTTATAGATATATCTCTGCAGCTCCTAGGGTCTCAGGGCAGCTGGGGATTCAGCAGTAAGTCAAGTCCTACACGAAGGATTATGGCTGCTCTCTGATGGCACTACATGGTAACACAGGGCTCACCTCTCCCCCAGAAAGACTTCTACTCTATCTCTTGGCATTGAAACAATTTTTCACAATTATTTGTGTGTTGGGGGTGTGTGGGTGTGTAGATCACAGAACAATTTGTGGTAGTCCGTCCTCTCTTTTTACCAAGTGGTTTCCAGAAATCAAATTCAGGTTATCAAGCAACAAGTGCATTACCCATCTGGCCAGCCTGGCATCTTAGCTTTAAAGCATTTGCCTTCCAAACATGCTCCTTTCTCCTGCAAACTAGAATCTCCAATATCTGTGGAGCTCCCAGGACGCACAGACATGGCTTAAAGCACGTCTCCCTCTGGAACCTATAGAATACGTGTCAACCCTATAGCACCAATTCTATGTCACCCCTGCCCTAGAGAGCGGGCTGTGGAGTCACAGAGGCTGAGTCACTTGAGTGGCAGAGTGGGCCTAGAAACCTGAGCTCCTCCCGCAGTGGTCACAGGCTTCCTATCTTGCTTCATGACTTGCTCACCCTGTTTAAAGTCCCAAAGTGCCACTGCTGGCCAATTTCTCAAAATCTACAGAGACCAGGATCTCACGGTGCAAAAAATGGACAATGCTAGTTTCACACTGGGAGTGGATTTGGCAGTTGAATCCAAAATGGGATTTCAGGGCTGGAGAGATGGCTCAGAGGTTAAGAGCACTGACTGCTCTTCCAGAGGTCCTGAGTTCAATTCCCAGCAACCACATGGTGGCTCACAACCATCTGTAATAAGATCTGGTGCCCTCTTCTGGCCTGTGGGCATACATGGAGGCTGAACACTGTGTACATAATAAATAAATAAATAAATCTTTAAAAAAAAAAAAAAAACAAAAAAAAAAAACCAAAATGGGATTTCATTCTTCTCTGCCCAGAAATCAGAACTAAAAGGTTTCATTCCCGTAAAAGTGCACACTTGGAGCGTCCACTGCCACAGCAGGCTCTAGTGACGCAGCATGCACTCTCTTGCTCGCTCGTTCCTTGTTCCTTTCTCTCTAAGTGCTTTCTTCCTCCTTTTTTTTTTTTGTGCTACTGATCAAAGCTGGAGTCTTTCTACCATGTGTACAGAGAGCACATGCGAGGCAAGCACTCCAGCACTGAGCCTCAACCCTAGTGTGAACACTCTTTCTTCCCCCAAGAGACAAGATCGCACACACAGGAGAGAGGAGGGCAGCTCTTAGTCACCCAGAAGGTCAAGTTGCAAGGATGCTGAGAATTAAGTCAGGGAAGGAAGGAGGTATGTGCTGCTGGATGGTGGGTGGCACTGGGACCCTACAAGAAGATTTGCCACTCTCACTGAGCTAAGGGCTAAGAGGTGGCTCTCAAAAGTGAGCTTCTAGACACACTTGCAAGCCCTTCTTGAGAAAACTGCCCTGCTGCCATCTACAATGAGACGAGTAGCCTGGGGAAGCTTAGGGTGGCCCATAAAGGAGTCAACGCAGGCACTGCTTAAAGTCAGCCACACATGTTTCTGGCCAGCAATCAAGAACTCTGCCCTTCTTATGCACTATTAGCAGATGGACTGGAAACATTGTTTTCAATAAAGCACACACCCTTTGACCCAATTATTCTAGTCTAAGGAGTTTACCTTTGGCTGCTTCTGCACATGTGTATTAAATTCCTGCTTTAGATTATCCCTTAAAATATTTTTATTGTAGCAAGAGACTATTAATAGCCTAGACAGTCATTAACAGGAACTAGTAGTACACTCACGTTATTAATTAGCACCCAAATCCAATCTGAGCTGACATGCAATTGCAGACTGTATTTACCACACTTGGTATGCTAGTCATGGTTTGCTGTGCATATGTGAATATGCTGCACCACAGGGTATTTCTGCAGGACCTACTGGGATGGCATCACTTTCCAGACATAAGGAAATGAAATGCATTCTCTCCAAAGTTTCCAAACAAAGGATCATGTTCTAGTGCATCTGTGGGAAAAAGAAGGGCATCATAAAAAGGACAAAGGCAGTCTCAACGTCAGGACATCTTCCAGGACAGGTTAGGTGTGAGAAGGTGGAGGGAGAGAGGAGGGATAGGGAAGAGGGGGAGGGAAGGAGAGAGACCTATTGGAGTTGGGCTCTAGGGGCACAGATGCCTGTGGCTGTCCTGGGAGTGACCCACAGCACCACAATCTCACTGAAGGACTGCTACCTGGAAGTGTAACCTGAAATAAACCCTTTCCTCACCTAAAAACAAACAAGCAAACAAAAACACAAAGGGAGAAGCCAGACTAAATCACACACTATTGTGTTAAATATGGCTGGGTGTCTGGTCCCCGAGGAAAAGCCATCATTTAGACAAAAGCCCCCATTCCCTCAGGGACTTGAAGAAAGTTTCTGCTTGCTAAGGAATCTTTCTCCTTTTTTTCTGGCAAGAGGAACAGGTGGCTCTTCCATTAACATATGACTGTGGTGCCTATTTAACTTGTCAAGGTCAACACTAGTCTCTAGCCCCCCCCCCACAAGCCCCACCCCAGTTCACAAGCCCCCTTTCTCCAGTTCCCATTTAACCCTGAAAATTTTTCCCCGTTGCTTCTCCTTGCTCTCCTGGGACATAGCCTTGGCAGTTTGAAATAAACTTTTTCCTTTTTTACACATGGAGCAGGCTATTTTGGTTTCTTTACTGTGCCTATTTTCACTGGGGAGATAGTTCAATTAATAGAGAGCTTGCCTTGCAAGTCCAAGGACCTGAGTTCAATCCCTAAACCTGATCATTTAAAAAAAAATAGAAAGAAAGCCAGCTGTGACAGCACAGATTTGCAATATCAGTGCTGGGCAGGTGATAGGCAGATCTCTGGTGCTCTCTGGCCTACTTGGTGGGTTCCAGGACAGTGAGAGACCAACTAAAAAAAAAATGGACAGCACAGCCACCTGAGAGGCATCACTCACAATATCATCTGACATGCAAGCACATGCACACAAGTGCACACACAGCCCCATCTGCACACAAGTGCACACTCAGCCCCATCTGCACACAAATGCACACTCAGCCCCATCTTCACACGAATGCACACACAGCCCCATCTTCACACGAATGCACACACAGCCCCATCTGCACACAAATGCACACACAGGCCCATCTGCACACAAATGAACACACAGCCCCATCTGCACACAAATGCACACACAGCCCCATCTGCACACAAATGCACACAGAGTCCCATCTGCACATAAACCACCAAGCAGAGAGTAGGTGGAGGGAACAGGACATTTATGACTACTTAGTTGAAAGAACACATTAGTGGTAGTCTCTTGAAAAGGGAACTGAGGACTACTATCAGGAGCACAGTAAACCTTCAACTATTCTTTTTTTTTTTTTTTTTAATTGCTGTGCTGAGGATGAACTTGTGGCCTCAGACATATTAGGTAAGTTCTTTGTCATGGAGCCACATCCTCAGCCCTTTCTCCCAAATATCTCCAGCACTGGTTGAATGGCTGTTCCCACCCCGCCCCATACACCCCTGGCCTCTGAATGGGGCTTCCAGACAGGAACAGTGACTCCAAAAGCATCAAAAGAACAAGGAGGAGTATGAACCTGGTGGCACACTGAATCGACAGATGGTGCTAGCTCCTGAGATCCAGTCTCTCTGACTTTGCCTAGGAAGCAAAAGACACTTCTTTAATCTTGCACCTAGAGGAAGGGGTGTGAGAGTGCACGAGTGCACAAGCAGGCAAGCTTCAGGTTTCTAAATAAGAGAGTTAAATGGCTTTTACAGTCCTTTACAAAGTGAGCTTACAGACAAGTGGCTTTTAGAATCTCCAATCAACTGAAAAAGATGGCAGTCCATTATCACAAGAGGTTCATGGAGTGGTTAAGAGTGGAGGCTCAGGAGGTAACCTAAATAGGGCTCACTTACCAGGGGATACCCATCCAGGAAGTAGGAAGGCTAGAGTCCACCTAAAGCCCAGCCTGAGCCAGGGAGGCCCCTAGAGGAAGTGTAACTGGCTTTCTCCCTGTTCATACAATAAACACAATAGACAGCCAAACATTCATAGAACACTATGGAGCAAAAGCCACTGGAATTGAACCAGGTAGTTGCACTACACACTAGCTCTCTTTAGGGCACTGCCAAACAAAGTGAGAGGGATCAAGGGACCAAAGGTCATCGGTTCAGCTGTGAAGTCTATGTGACTTTGGAACCTACACTATGGCCTTCAATGCACATTGAGGCCCTAATTCTTAGAGCTGCAGGGGTTCCTGTGCAGCAGATGACATGTCCCTAGTCAGCAGTGTGCACCCTGTGAGATGGGAGGGTTAGGTTAGATGGTGAATAAAATTGTCTCTTTCCTCTGGGATTTCTCTCTAACTTTTTTTAAAAGCACTGTATGACAAATCTGCTTCCTAATGATTTTTGAGTAAACTACAATGGACACAATTTCAAAACCATTAATAATTCATGACCAGAGGCCATAAACACTACATAATCTCTACAGGCAGGAATCATGAATACTCAGAGGCAAGGCCAAGAATATTTTTACCAACTGAACTGAGAGAATTTGCTGCTGCAAAGCAGCCATCAAGGGACATTTCAGAACCAACCGTGGCCTGTCCAGTACCTCAGCTCAGCCTGCCTCTTCCAGGAAGCCTGTCCTTCCTTCGGTTCCTAGAGGTTTTATATAGGTACCTCTGTGTTGTTCATCATTCTCCCTCTTGAGCCCTGTCTGTGGTATCTGGAGTCATTAGTGGCTGAGGGGCTGGGTGCCAGGCAGGCTGTGTGTGCACAGTATATAGAGAGCCCGTGATTAGCAGGCCGGGCTGCCTCTAGCTCTGGAAACCTATTCTCATCCTCAGCTGCACGTGGACACTGCTAGCAGTGAACAAATTCAGATGTCTGGATCCACACCCAGAGCTCGATGAACTAGTCTGAGGAGGCCCAGCAGAAGAGCTAAAAACTCCCAGATAGGCCAGGTGTGATGACACAACCTTGCACTCTGGAGGCAGAGGTGGGAAGATCACAGGTTCAAGAGCTGGAGATATGGCTCAATGAATAAGGCATTTTTCTCACAAGAGTGAAGACAAGAATTCAGATTCCCCAGAATGGACACAAAACATGGCAGGGGTGGCAACCACCTGTATACCAGTACCTAGGAGACAGAAGATGCCTGGGGCCAGCTGTCTAGCTAGACTAGATGGAATAGGCAAACTCAGAGAGCAGGGAGACCATTTTTTTTTTTACAAAGAGAAGAACAATAGTAATAGAGTAATACACTCAACTTCAACTCTGAGCCTTTGCACACATATGGTGTAGGAGGTCCTTCTGTCTATGTGTTGCTTTCATTGGTTGAATAAAGAAACTGCCTTGGCCTTTTGATAAGGCAGAACTTAGGTAGGTGGGAAGGACAGAACTGAATTCTGGGAGGAAGAAGGCAGAGTGAGAGAGCCACCATGGAGCTGCCAGGTCAGACATGCTGAATCCTTCCTGGTAAGCCACGACCTTGTGGTGAATACAGATTAATAGAAATGGGTTAAATCAAGATGTGAGAGCTAGCCAATAAGAGGCTAGAACTAATGGCCAAGCAGTGTTTTAATTAATACAGTTTCTGTGTGATTATTTTGGGTAGAAGCTAGCCGGGTGGCCAGGACAAACAAGGGGCCCCGCTACTTGTAACACACATACACTTGTATAGACTCACCCACATGCATATCACACACATACATGGGGGGGGAGGAAGAGAGAGAGAGAGAGAGAGAGAGAGAGAGAGAGAGAGAGAGAGGAGTGACAACTTTAATAGGGTGTGAGCCAAACACAGCTGAATGAGGCCTGGCAAGCTCACTGGAACCTACACACATCCCTCACTGTGTCAGCTCATGACCCCACACAGGCACAGTCCTCATCTGACCCAGGTGGAAACTGCATTCCACCCTCGGGGAGTGGCCCACAGACCTTCACTGGAAAAGGAGCACTCATCCCCAGCTGCTTGTTCCAACCAGCCCTGACAAAGACAGCTTATCTTTCTCACCTTTCATGGTGACATGGCTTGATCTATGATTGGCAACCTGCATAAGGCACACAGTGCCACCAAGTACTGAGGGGAGGGGTACAAGAAGGCAGGGTTGGGGAGGACAAGTTCAGGTGACCAGGGAAAGAATCCCCTAAACCAGCAATGTGCTATTAGCTTTGTTCTTTGTTTTTCTAACCAAACTGGAAGCCTGTTGAGACAGTCAGCCAGCACCCTCTTTTTCAGAGGGCCTGAAGCCATCTTAAATATCTTTCAGAATTAAACCTGGGCATTGAGATAAACAGCCTCGTGTTTTCTTTTTTACTTCAAGCACTGTTTAGAAGAGAAACGATCTGAAATGCTCTCAGGCACATTCAGGTACAATGGAGATGCTGGGAAAGTAGCAATTAAGGAGGTTCCGTTGCTAAGAGAGGGCAGAGGGAGAAAGAATAGGAAGCCTGATTTATTCCATCAGTCCCCCACCCCCAGAAACACAGAACTTGATCAAAGAACCCTATGGTGATATATGGTCCTTATGTCATTTCCCGCCTATCTGAGTTTTAAAGGTCTTGTTTAAAGGTTTTCTTTATTCACGTCTCTCTGATTTTGACCATGTTGTTTCCTTAGACTAAAAACCTCCTGCTCATTCTTTAAGAGGTAGTTATCTATCATCTTCACACAAAGACTTCTTTCCTTTCATGTTTCTTTAGACAAGGTCTTGCTATACATGCTAGACTGACCTTGAACTTCAAATCATCCTTCCTCGGCCTTCCAAGAGTGGAGCTTATAGGCCTATCCACCTTTCTTTTTTTCTTAAGATTAATTTTATTTCTAATTATGCATATGTGTGTGCCTGTGTGGGTATGCACACGTGAGTGCAGGCATCTATGGAGGCCAAGAGAGAGTTCAGAACTGGAACTGGAGTTAGAGTATACATCCTATATGGATGCTGGGATCAGTGCATCTGCTTGACTGCTGACCCATCTCCCGAGCCCAGCAAGCCTTTCTTGATACTGCAAACAGGGTTAGAAAACTTGGTTTCTACCCTTCAATCCTACTTCCTCTGCCTAATGATAGTTTCTCAGACTGTATTGCAGTGATCCTGGGCCACTTCTCTTCTAAGTATACAATGCACATCCCTCAGTCCCAGTGCTGAGGTCCCGAGCAAATAGGCTCAGTGAGGCAGCTTTCAAGAATGGCCAAGTATTTTGTCTTAGTGAGTCCTTGGCTGGAGAGAAGGCTGAGTCATTAAAGGCTAGGCTCACAACCAAAAAGAAGTGAGGCCTGGATCTGGGTGTGGTGGCACACACCTGTAATTCCAGAACTCAAGAAGAGTAGGAGGGTCTCTAGTGCAAAGCCAGCCTGGGTTCTGTTCTAAGTTCTAGACTACTTGATGATCTGGGCTTAGAGCCCATGTCTTAGGAGAAAAAAAAAAGAGAAAAGAAAAAAGGAAAAAAGAAAAGCCAATTCCCCACCCTTTCCCCCCTTCCTTTCTGCTTATTTCCTACATCCTTTAAACCTGTCCTGCCTTATGGTTTGCTTTGACGCTCCTTGACCCAGCTGAGGTTGAAAACCAACCTTTAATTCTTAGAAGAGATGGGAGTGAACCTATACCCTTTGGAAACCCAAGATTCAGAAGGTCTTGCAGTGGGCGCTTCCTCCTCTTAGACCCTGGAAGCCCCATGTGAGCACACCTGACTGATGGCTGGAGTTAGAGACAGACAGCACGTGGAGAATAAGGCGCCTCGACTAGGACCCAGCACGTCCTCAGACACCAGCAAGCCCTAGTGAGAGCAGGGAGCCTGGCCTGTCAGCAAGAACCCCCGGGGAAGGCCAGACTGCTGACTAAATGCCGCTGAGATCTGGAGTGAGCATAAGACACACCAGCAGATGTGCTCAGTGAAAGTTCATCATCACAGGGCACAATTAGCCAACATGTCTAGCTGCCAGCTCTCACTTGGCCCAGGACTTGGTCTGGGAACTTTCTTCTTCAAGAGAAAGGAGAAGGAGGTCACAGAATGCCTGCTCACACCCTCCCATCTCCAGGCTCTTGCAAACAGCAGTGGGTGCAGTTACCTCCTTTCTCTCCCGAGAGCAGGACCGGCTTCTCTCCACCTTCCGCAGGGCCTGACCTGTAGCAGTTCAAAAGCAGAAGCAGAGATTAAGGCTGCTTGGGAACAACTAGTTTATCACCACAAAAGCTTTTTATTTGAAAACTAGAAAGACAGGACCAATCATAATGAGATGATTCTAAGAAAATGTAGCCTGTTATTATAATGGGAAAATGGCACACTTTTGAAATGGACCAACGGCAAGGAAAATGGTAATTCATACACTCACAGTATTTGACTATAATGAACAAAGCTCTAGCCCTTTAATCTGGGCCATTATCTGCACTCTGAAAGGGCCAAGGGACTGTAGTTTTCCCTGTCGAATTACATTTCTATTAAATTGTTTGGAATTACATAGAACGCCTTCCATAAAAGTGCCTTCTGCTGTGTGCACAGCCATAAACTTAGGTGGGTGCATTCCGAGGCGCTGCACCAAACCCAGACTCACAGCTCAGGTGACGTGCAGAAGTGAATTAGCAGTAATCACATGCGCTTCATGTAATGGGCCATTTCAGAGGGAATTGTTGCTTTTCTGAGAACGCCTTAGACTAGCACTTGAAGGCATGTGTACATTCAGGAGGCATCATCTCCTGCAAACGCACGGTTCCGAAAGCACATTTTCACACCCGTGATAGGAGCGTCCACTAGAAGAGCTCCTGATAGACTGCCTTGGCATTGAAATCTAAAACAGAAGTCATTGTTTGTAGTCAGTAAACCTATTAAACTGCCCCACTTGGCTCCCAGGTGGCTCTTTGTGATTGCCACAACCACATATCCTATTAGGTAAGAGCTCTCAGAAGGCAGAAGCAACAGGCTTAGTGACAGTCCAGTTTCTCACTCGGCAGACAGGGGCCGAGTCTCAGACAAAAGGTATTTGTTGTAGATATTTTTCATGTCATCTGCTACTAAAGTTGGGTCTTGAGTGTCCATAGGTCATGCTTTGAGCTTTTAAGAGGTAGGACCTGGCTGGAAGAAGCAGGGGGTTGGCCTTTGAAAGTTGTAGCCACCCTGGTTCTGGCCTGTGTTCTGTGTTTCCTGGTACATGCCATGGGAACAGACAAGGCCTCGCATGAGAATGCTGCTAGACAAAGCCATCACTGTTCCCATGCCTCTCCTGACACACTGAGCCTCAAAACTGTGAGCCACAATCAAACCTCGCCTTCCTTACGCTGTTTTCAGGTGTTCTGTCCCAGCACCAAGAAAGTGACCAAGATGCCATGTGCCTCGGTCCCAGCTTATGGGTTTATTGGACAGTGGCAAAACCTTCTGAAGGTAGGGCCCAGGGAAGGGAGGTAAAGTCTTACTGGGAACTGGGCCCTTCTCCTCTCTCTTTGCTTCCTGGCCACATGAGGTGAACAGCATCCTCCAAATGCTCCCACCATATAGCTGCTGCACAGGTCCAAAGTCAGTGGGCCCAGAGACCAAGGCTAAAACCTCCTGAATTGTGAGCTCAACTCACTTCACAGATGCCTGTGAAGACCAGAAGAGGGTGTCCGCATCCCTGGAGCTGGAGTTACAAGTGGTTGTGGGCTGCCTGATATAGGTGTTGGGAATTGAACTTGGATCCTCTGCAAGAACTGTGAGCTCAATCATCAATCACAAAGAGCCACCTGGGAGCCAAGTGGGGCAGTTTAATAGGTTTACTGACTACAAACAATGACTTCTGTTTTAGATTTCAATGCCAAGGCAGTCTATCAGGAGCTCTTCTAGTGGACGCTCCTATCACGGGTGTGAAAATGTGCTTTCGGAACCGTGCGTTTGCAGGAGATGATGCCTCCTGAATGTACACAATTCCTCAATAAACTGATATTCTCAGGAATTTGTTACAGTAGCAGAGTCCTGGCAACACCTCTGCTCTGCTCAGGATGTCTCCTTAATCCAGCCTTTTCTCTTTTCCTCTCTCCACAGCTCCCAGCGCTAGTCTCCTGGGGCAACCATGACTGTATGTAACCATGCTCCATATCTCAGTATGTCACACCAGGGATGACACCCTGCCCAGACACTGAATCTCAGCCCCAGGAACTTGAAGTAGTTTTTGATACATGAAGGGAGGGGTAAGGTGGGACTAATCCCGTTTGTGAGCTTTGATGCTGTGCATAGTCCTGGGTCACCTGCCCTGGGACAGACAGCAATGTCGGGATAGGAGGGACTGACAGGAAACTTCAGCATGCCTTGAGATCCAGACAACCTCCTTAAGTTTTTCTGACAGTGTATGGTTTCCTTTCCACCTTAAGACAATGCACTACTTGGAATTCAGGGATTCTAAAGAGCCTAGAATAAGGCACTGTGCCATGGAGTCCCTTGGCGAGGAAGACTAGTGACAGAGTGTCAAGCAAGGCCCTGGGTCTCAATCCCAGCAACACAAAAATGATGAGGAGGGTGGTTTTATATGGAGATGGGAGTTATACGGGAATTTTGTACTTTCTGTTTAATTTTGCTATGAATACAAAATTGCTTTTAAAAAGTTTATAGCTGGAGAGATGTCTCAGTGGCCAAGAGCTCATGCTGCTCTTGCAAAGGATCCAAGTTCAATTCCCAACACCTATATCAGGCAGCCCACAACCACTTGTAACTCCAGCTCCAGGGATGCGGACACCCTCTTCTAGTCTTCACAGGCACCTGTTCTCCACCCCTGCCCACCCCACACACAAAGTTTACTAATTTACACACATGCCAACCAAATCAAATCAACCAAAAAGAGATCAGGGTCTCAAGAATCAGGATATATTTCTTGGGCTAATTTAATCATGGCTTCATGAAACCCAATGTTCTGGGACAGGACCTAGAGAGAACATTCCAGAAGCCCTTAGCCACATCTGCTCTGGCTGTCAGCCTGTGGATTCCAAGCAGATCCTTGGGCTGGCCGGCCACATGATATGACAGGTAACCTACTGTCTACACAAAGCAGACCCAGATGGGTCTGAGCTCAAAGAGATGCATGGGCTGCAGGCCAAAAGACCAGGATATTGCCACGGTGGTGACAGTGCTGGACCGGGGCAAGGCAGGTTAGCAGGAGGGCAGTTAGGGGTCAATGAGGCAGCCTATGTCTAGCAAGGTCCTTCCTCCACCAGTCACACCAACTGAGGCTCTGCTCTGGGAAAACACAGAGCAGTCTGGAACCATAGCTAAGGCCCAGGCTCTCTGGGGCATTAACTGCCTCCTGGATTGTGTCAAAGCTGGATGTGGTGGTGCACGCCTTTAATCTCAGCTCTTGGAAGGCAGAGGCAGGCAGACTGCTGTGGGTTTGAGGCCGGCTAGAGCCGCATAGTGAGAAGTAGATAAAATGAAATGAAGGTGAGTTCGTCCAAATCACCACTAGGTTTGCTTCATCTCCTGGGGAATGGCCAAATGGTAGCAGAGTATCTGTCTAGCATGCATAAGGTCTTGTGTTCCATCACCACACCACAAGCACATACAAATAAAACAAAGATAAAATTTCAACACACAATTAAAACAAAACTTGAAGGTGGGTCATAAAAACTTTAACTACTTTAAAACTTGAAAGCACATCTCTCTACTGGAGTTAATTAAAAGTGTCTTATTCATTAAATTGGAAAATAATTTGCGTATCTTCCAATGAAGATAATGCACTCTAATTACAAACATTTGTATATAATCTCTCTGGAAGCTGGCTGGGTCCTCACACCCAGGAGCCTCTCTCTCCTGCAGGGAGCTCCATGCTGACCACTTCCTGGCAGAAATAGAAGGAATGTACTCAGATTCCACTGCACCTGCCTGCTGCAGCGGGCATCTTGGGGTGTCTTCCTACTTGTAGCTCATTTATCCTTACAACAACCAAGAGAGAGAAGTGGGAGAAGGTGACATTAATATCAATATACACTGCCTGCAAAATGAAAGGGGTGGCTCTCTGCACTCTGCAAGGTGACCTGCCTGCATCAGCTCCAGAGCAATAAATAAGGCCAGATGTAAATGCTATGTGTGTGCTTCGCTTTCGAGGACAGATGTGTGCCCGGGGAAATGAAAAGAGACGTGATCCCGCTGAGCTTTTGTAAATAGAACACGTTCCCTCCATTTATGGCTGGAGAAGGGCTTTATCTGCCCTTAGGATTTATTGTCAGTGGTTAGGATCTGACACTTCAGTTTTACTTTGCTCTAGATGTAGATAATATTCACCACTACCTATTTTGTGGGAGTCATGTCTTCATCTGAAGTCATCAGGCAAGAGAAAAATCATGTCAAAATTACCCTTAAAAATGAACTTAAGCCACTCATAATGTACAGGACAGGGCACAGCTTTTAGACCCACTGCTGCACACTAATGCATGTGTGTAAATCTGGTGCATATGGAAATATATAGTACAAGATAAAAATACACATGCAAAATATATCTTTATGGTAAGCCATTAAACTATCCCTATTCAGCTGCTCCCTGTATTTTTCTCTAGTCAGACAGGGGAAAGAGGTGGGGCATATGGGAGGGGCACAGCTGTGCATTCATGGAAGGTCGGCACCTGGCTGCCACAGCTCTACTACTATGCTAGCCACCTGTCTGCAGCCAGCTGCTATGGAGAGGCATTTTCCTGAACACTCACAACCACTTTTGATAACCAGGGATCAGTAAACAGCTTCTATAAAAGGCCACACACACATTATTGGTGTGTAATGCCTAAGGTCATTAAGACTATAAGGTCTCTAGCATTGATACTTTGCTATTATAGAGAAAAAGTAGTAATAGGCAATAGATAATTAAACAGCACTACTGTTTGAATAAATCTTTATTTACAAAAGCAGGCAGCAGGCCAGATTTAGCCGTAGGCTTGCTTTTATATCTATATATAATTTTGCTGATGCTGGGGATAGTGTAATTCCTGCTTTAGAGGAAGGCTAGTATTCACACTAGTATAAACCAGTGAGGTAAGGAGAGGTAAACTGCAGGTTTCACAAAAGTGTGCCCTTAACTGTTGTCACCATCGTTATCACTGGCACCAGGATCACTATCACCATGGGCTGCACCTGTGGCCAGGGCTTAGCATGTGCCAGACACTGGGCTCCAAATGGAAACATGTATCAACTCACAGCCGCCTAGGAAAAAGACACCACTAGTACCCAGTGTCAGATGAGGTCATGAGACTCAAAGAGGTTGGGACACTGGCTCCATATCAGGAAGCTAGTAAGCAGAGCAGCCCAGAGGTAGACCGTCTTAACCACTATGTGTCACTGTTCCTCAGCCAGGTCATTAAGCCTAGTTTAAGAACAGCGACGGTGCAGCAAAGTGCTGGGGAGGTGCGTGAGAGAAGCAGTTGTTCTGTGATGCAGCGTTTAATCTGTCTCAGGCTCCCAGAGCAATTAATAAAGAGATTAGAAGCAAATGGCTCCCTGGTGAAGCTGGCACTCCCTTCCCGCCAGATGGCTTCCTGAGAAGATCTGGAACAAATGCCAACCATGGAGGGGCAGACTTGGCATTCCATTTTCCCTTCCAGGCTTTGGAGAATAAAGGTGACTCGTGCAAATCCCACAGGCACAGAAAGCCTGGGCCACAGATTTCATTGCAAGGAACTAGAACAAAGGACTCATTTGTCCCAAGGAGAATGATGGTACTTCCACCTTGTGACCAGTGGGACCAAATTATTCATTCTGCTGTCTGAGTTTGTGTTGAACTTTGTCTGTGTTCATGCAATTTAATTTACCTAAAAGTATCCCTCTCACCGAACTGTCTGACGGTGGCTTATCTCCTTTGGGAAGCCCGTTAGCAACATGCTCAGAAGCACAAAGGCCATCTTCCCTTGGAGCTAGTACCATCTTTACTAGAAACTCGCTGTGAAGTCCACAGTTTTCACAAGCAGGAAGTTTGTGTGTGAGATATCCAAGGTATCATAATTTGTCAGATAGAGGGCTGGAGAGATGGCTCGGTGTTTGAGAGCACATGGGGTTCTTGCAGAGGATCTGCATTTGGTTCCCAGCACCCATATCAGGCAGCTTACAACTGACTGGAAGGCAAGCTCCAGGGGCTTTGATACCCTCTTCTGGCCTCTGAATCTAAGGGCACTTGAATCAGTGGAGAACTACTGGAAAAGCATGGCAAGCCACAGGATGGAAAGCAACATTCAAGAGCTGAAAGAGGGTTGGAGCTCAGTGGTAGAGCTCTTGCCTGGTATGCATAAGGTCCTGAGTTCCATGCCCAGTACTGAAAATAAGGAGTGACTAGAATTCTAGATGACTTACTCTTTACTCTTATAAGATCTGCTCTTACATCTAATAAGCTACAGGGGCTGGAGAGATGGCTCAGCAGGTAGAAGTGCTGGCTGCTCCCGCAGAGGACCTGGATTCAGTTTCTAGCACCCAGTTGTTTGTAACTCCAGGTCTAGGAACCTGATGCCCTCTTCTGGCTTCCATGGGAACTGCATGTATGTGGTGCACAGACATACATGCAGGTAAAACACTAAGAAAATAAAAGTAAATAAATCCTTTAAAAGGAGAGAGAGCCTTTGTACGGGGGAGGTCTAGACAGGGTTTCTCTGTAGCTTTGGAGCCTGTCTGTAGACCAGGTTGGCCTCGAATTCACAGAGATCCACCTGTCTCAGCCTTCTGAGTACTGGGATTAAAGGTGTGCATCATCACCGCCCAGCTGAGAGCCTTTGCTTTAAGGATGGAAAGAAAGAAAAGAAAGGAAGGGTGGGCTGGTGAGATGGTTCAGTGGTTAAATAGTCTATGGTTCCAAGAGCATGTATAAGTGCCGGGTGAGAAGGAAGACCTCTTCTAGTTCCTGTCTCAGAGGGTAGAGATGGGAAAGCCTCAGAATAAGCTGGTTAGGGAGACCAGCAAGAGACATCAGCAAGCTCTGGGCTGAGCTGAGAGACTCTGCCGCACTGAATAAGGGAGAAGAGCCAGGACGACTCCCGACATCAACCTTGGGCCTCCACATACACAAGCAACCCACACACACACTGTGCCCATACATGCAAACATGCATATACACACATGCACACACCACACACAAGAAAAATAGAAATAAAACTATTTAGGAAAATAGGGCATACGAGAATTGCTAAAGGCTTTTCTATGAAAAGCCTGAGAGGGCTTGAAGGCAGTCTGTTGAGGGCACTCGCATCTCCGTGAACCTTGTACCTGGAAGCTTGTTGGAAGAACAGTATCTGAAGAAGGACAAACCTCCCAAGAGATGGATCCACAATGAAGGAGATAAGAAGGAAGTGACGACAAAACACATTAACAACAGTTCCTTAGCTAAAGCCTAGAGGGACCTCCTAATCTGAGGGCAAAGGTTCTATGGAACGGCTAGAGAAGATAAAGAAGGGGACAATTAGCCAGGCGGTGGTGGCACATGCCTTTAATCTCAGCACTTGGAAGGCAGAGGCAGGTGGATCTCTGTGACTTCGAGACTAACCTGGTCTACAAGAGCTAGTTCCAGGACAGGCTCCAAAGCTACAGAGAAACCCTGTCTCGAAAAACAAAAAAAACAAAACAACAACAACAACAAAAAAGGCGGGGGGGGGGGAAGATTAAAGAAGGCTGGTCAAGGTCTATCCTGCGGCAGTGGAGATGCTCTCACCAGACTGATCCTCCCATTACGATGACTCTTGGGATTCCTTGCTCTCAATCACAAGCTCTGAGTTGAAGAAGTAAAACAACTTGCACAAGGTCCCAGAGCAAGGAAGGGAATCTAGCAAGTATGATGCCAGCACAGCCCTCAAGACCCAGTGTCATTTCTACCCACACTCCACGTACCCTCGGCCCCACTTCAACTTCTGTGTGCCTATGAAGCCTGATCCTAGCTTCCACCTACTGTACTGTACACACAGCAGAGTCAAGCAGATAAAGCCGCAGTGTGGCAGGACTGGGACAGTGCGGAGAGCAGCTGTCCAGCCTCACAGGGTGCTCAGCTGCAGGACGCGCTTCTGTGGAGGGACGTGAGCCTTCTCTTGCTAGCTTTTTTGGACTTTTGTTGTTGTTAAAGACTTTGTAACCCAGGCTGGACCATGAACTCCAGGCAATCCTCCTGCCCCAGCCTCCTCAGCACTGAGATTACTGGTATGTACAAACACACCTGGCTTGTTTTATCAGTTTTGATTTGTCCAGAGAAATTGTTAAATCGGTGTTATGAGAAAGCTTTTGGTTTTTAAAAGTTGATAAATTATTTTTGTTACATTTATTTTGCAGGTGTCGAGGGGTTGGCTAATTTGGAAGTCAGAGGACAACCTGTGGGAGTTGGTTCTCTCCTTTCACCATGTGGGTTCCAGGGGTCAAACTCAGGCTTGACAGCAAACATCTCTACCCACTGAACCATCCCACTGGCCTAATAAATGATCTCTAAAAATTCAAAACAGGTCTCCATTTTCCAACCTAATAGGTAACTGTGGTGGTTTGAATTAGAATGGCCATATATTTGAATGCTTAGTCACTAGAAAGTGGCACTATTTGAGAAGGATTAACAGGTGTAGCCTTGCACCAGGCCATCTCTCTGTCTCTCTCTCTCTCCTCTATGCTACTTGTGGATCAAGCTGTAAGCTGTGAATCCCATGCCTGCCTGCTTGCCTGCTGCCATGTTTTCTGCCATGATGACCATGGACTGACCCTCTGAAACTATTACTAAGCCTCCAATTAAATGCTTTCTTTTATGAGGTCACAGTGTCTCTTCCAGTAATACAACAGTAAATAGGCAGGAAACTGGAAAATTACTTCTTTCCCAGTGGCAGTCAGCCCCTCCTATTCATAGGCCCGCGTGTGCAGATTCAATTAACAGCAATACTTGGGGAAAGCATCTTTACAACGTGCAGTACTTTTCTTGTCACTGTTTTCTAAACACAGCATAAATTGTTTCTCACAGTCTTCACATCGCACTAGGTGCTGTAACCTGGAGTGGGTTCAGAAGAAAAGGAAGGGAGCACGTAGGTTAATACTTAACACACCCAGAAGACTTGTTCACCCGTGGACTTCACCAGGGCCCAGATCAGGGTCCTATAGATACCAAGGGACATTTCTTTACCTCTAAGTCCAAGAGCCCCTTTTGAGGCAACTTAAAAGGATCTGCTAGAAATCCACTAGGCAAGAGCAGGAGCCAGGTAAAGGCTTGCTTTGTTCCCAACGTGCCTCCGGTAGGGCTGGGCCTTTAAGCTACACTCTACTCTGAAAGCCTGAAACCATATTTCTGTCACTCTTCCTTTGCATTTTCCTTGAAACTGGAATTCCCAGGGCCCAGTTTACTGCCAAATCACCTGAGATAAACAAGTCATGCTAAGACCCTCCTCTCCCTTCCAAATCCAAATCGCAGCTGGCAGCTAGAAGTGGAATTTATAAGCTGCATGGCATGCTTTGCATTGGCTTGCAGCCTCACACCCAGCTATCTGCGAGCAGGACAAGGCAGCATGGTAGCTGAGACTGCCAGGCCTGGGTGGCAGCGTCTACCTGTCCAGGGGTCTAAAGTCCACCATCAGGGACAAGAAAGACAATGCATAAGCGACTTATAAACTGGGAGGTTTGTGTCCCTCTGCCCGTATCTACTGAGATTCAGGGATCCGGGTTTGTTCTCTGAACTCTGGCTCCCAAATACACTCCAAACTTCTTCAGTCTTTTTCACTGTTCCTCTTCTAGCCCCTGGCTCTTCTTCTAGATCTTGAACTCCCCCTAGCCCCTCACCATGCAGGATCTCACTCTGTAGCAGAAGCTGACCTCAAACTCAATCCACGTGTTCTCCATCACACCCAGCTCCAGCCTCCAGTCTTGCCCAGATTTTCCAGCAGCAGCTAAGTAGAAGCTGAGAGCCAGCAAGGTAGCTCAGCAGGAAAAGAACTTTCTGCTAAACTTGAGGACCGGAGTTCTAACTCTAGGAGATCCACATGGTAGAAAGAGAAGGACTCTCAAGCTGGGCAGTGGTGGTGCATGCCTTTAATCCCAGCACTGGGGAGGCAGAGGCAGGTGAATTTCTGTGAGTTCGAGGCCAGCCAGGTCTACAAGAGCTAGTTCCAGTGCAGGCTCCAAAGCTATACAGAGAAACCCGTTCTCAAAAAGACAACAACAAAAATCAAACAAAAAAACCCCACAAACCCCCAAAAAAGGACTCTCATATCTTATCCTCTAACCACTATGTATACATACGCACACACACACACACACACACACACAGAGACATACCCATGATAGAAAGAGAATGACTCCACAACTTATCCTCTGACCTCCATGTACACACACACACACACACACACAAATGTAATAAAATCTAAAAACAACAGAAGCTGAGAGATAGAGCCCTTGTTTAACATGCTGAAGGCCCTAGGTTCCAGTTTCAGCATCTCAGAAAGAAAAACACAGTAGACTCTTTTTTTTTTTTTTTTTTTTTTTTTTTTTTTTTTTTTTTTTTTTTTTTTTTTTTTTTTTT